>PVHP010027097.1:0-24200 GCA_004024765.1 Zapus hudsonius | reverse complement strand
AATACAAATCAATTCCAAAATTGGTACAGTGCATAGGAACTAAAATTGGTATTTATGTTGTAAATGCTTGGTGCTTTCTTTTATAAAACCTTCATTATTAATATACCATTCATCTAAATGCAAACGCTGACTTTCACAGATTTGAAACCTATACGCAAAACACAAAATGCTGGCAGAATTAGAATCGACTCACTTCTGATTTTCTTAACTAGTGGTAATATAAAGTTTATAAGCAGTTTCAGTAATCCTTAATCAGCGTTTTCTAACACATTAGCAGTTGGTGTCTGGAGTCTGACGTTTGCTGTGAATGACTCCCTGACAGCTTTTGTTGTACATTTAGGCTGCTTTTGCTAGGCAGTTTGCTCCCTCCTGCCTGGGAGTTGGGGGAGAAGAATTTTACTTTCCAAGATGCCCCTCACAGTGCCAATGTCAATTTCCCAATTCACCCCAGCTCTTTCCCCATTTCTGTTCAACACTGACAACCTTGAAGTCCCCCCCCACTCTGGGCAGGATGTGACTTGTCCTGAGATTGTAGTGATCTTATAAGAGGCACCTCCATCTTCAAGAACAACCAAGCCATGAGCCGAGAACTCAGCCTACTTTATTGGCTAAGAATAAAGTTTGTGACATAACTAAAATGTAAGGTATAACCGTGGAGGATCCATATGGAGCCCCACAGAGAATGACGGGATGAACAAGGGACCCACAGCCACAGCCATTCAATCAACACAGGATAAACCAGGGGGACAGAAACCATCAATTTTCAACACAAAGCCCCCTAAGTGCACAACATTAAAGCAGCCTTAATACTCACCCACCACGACTCAGGGAACTGAGCGGAAGAGGGGGCGGAAAGATTGTGAGAGCTGTGGTGGGGGAGACTATCCAGAGGCATGGCACCCTTCAGCAACAACACACTTGGGCCAGGAGGACCAGGCTGAGTACTAGGCTATCCATGGTCCCCTGCCACAAGGACTGATCCAGACAACCCACGGAAGAGTATATCCAGCTGATTGGGGATGGGGAGGGAGGGCATTGGGGAATTGGGGATAACAACTCATTGTTTGCCCACTAAATAATGTAACTCATTATGGTCAATAAATATATATAAAAAATAATTTAAAAAATAAAATGTAAGGTATAGTCAATTGTGTATAATACAAATGAACACTTAATATTTATTTCTTATGTCTCTAAAGGGTTAGCAAATCTTGTAAATGGCACTGTTAAGTAAATGAAGTTGGTTACATCTAGTATCTAGTGGTCCACCTCTGTCTGAACTTTTTTTCTCTGTCTGAACAGGGTCCCCTGTTTCTCTTATTCCACGCATCTGGGAACTGGAGGAAAGGTTCAGTGGTTAAAGGCACTTGCTTGCAAAATCTGTCAGTCTGAATATAATTCCCCCAGCACCCATGTAAACACAAAAGGTGTTACATGTGTTTGGCACTGGCATTCATTTGCACTAGCAAGTGACCCCAGTGAACCACACACAAACACAAAATAAGTACAATAAAAAGATTTCTGTGTCTGTTTTTTCAGAGTACCTGGCCAGTGGTCTGAGCTGCAAATTATCCTTTACTACAGAGAAAAGTAGAAGTTATTCATTAAATCTCACTCCACCAACCCTATCTCTTATTTAACTATTTTAAGTCCTACTATGGTATGAACTACACATACAAAAATACTTTATAATCCAGTCACATTTTACAGAGCAAGAATTTGATGAATTGCTCCTGGGTACACAGATGGGCAGAAAGTGATAATAGAATATGGTGTAAAATCAAGGACCTAGGACCTGGTACTGGTGTCTCCTGATTATGTGAAGGATACCACTACCTGTTTTACCAGAGTTCACAGTGTATTCATGAAAAAATTGTGACTATAGCAAAACAGTAACTTACTCATTTCACCATTTATATATCTGGGTCCATTTTATTTTGATATAATACACTCTCAACAGCTTAATTTCTTTTCCTTTCAAGCAGTTAGAGAAAAAAATATGCTTCCAACCAAGCTTTATATAAGTTACAACATCAACAAATCACAAATAACATTTTACTGGATAAAGGAAGCCACCCCCAAGACAGGAATTATGTCAAACACCTACATAAATCTCAGCATTCAGGAAGTTGAGACAGGAGAATCATTCCAAGTTCAAGGCCAGCCAGGGCTATATAGTGAGTTTCAGGCCAGTCAGGAACTACATGGAAATGCTCCATCTCAAAATAAAGGAAGGAAGAGAAGGAAGGAGGGAGGCAGGAAGGGAGGAAGGGAGGGAGGGAGAGAGAGAGAGAGAGAGAGAGAGAGAGAGAGAGAGAGAGAGAGAGAGAGAGAGAGAGGAAAGAAGCCACTCCTAATAGACTGTATGCTCTATAAATCCATAGTATTCTGGATTTTCAGAACAAAAGGCATAATTTGGGTTAAAAGGAAACAAAACTTTGAACAAGTCAATGGTTGTTAGGATGAGAGAAACAGGCTTGTCCACACAGAAACAAAGTAAGCAAATTTTTTCCAGGGAGAAAGAAGGATCTGCGTTCAGTAAATTCGCTGCCAGCTTATTGAAAGAAGGCTTTAAGTCTGAAAAGCAGTGAGCTGCAAATTCAAGCAACCACCTTCAAAGCCTTGAGTAATATATGTTCCATATCATTTTAGAAGTTATAGCATGGATCTATATAATCCAGTTAAGACCATAACCAGAAACATTTTTTGTAAAATAAATGTCAAGAGCTTTCTGATTTATTTGCATGATGCAAGAGGAAGAAATTTGGTTAGGTATCTAATAACAATTATGGATTCTTTACAATACCCAAAATATATATCAATACCACCTTAAGTTAGTAGTTTTTTTTAGCTGTGTAATGATTTGGAAATTAACTAGGATAAATTTTAGTATTTACAAAACATAATCATAGAATCTATAAGTTAAAGTCTGTAGAGCAATTTTCCATTTTAACACAGTGATGGGAAAAATTCATTAATCACTTCCCAAAAACTATGTGAAATTTCCAACTTTTGTCTTGTCTATATTTTTAAATTAAGCATAGAAGGTAATATCCTCAATCAGATTAAAGGCATCCATGAAAAGACCCAATCTAACTTCTCCCTTATAATAAAAGATTGCTTTCTCCTAAGGTAAGGAACAAGGCAAAGATACCTGTTCTCACCACTTTGGTTTAGCTCTCTGCTAAAGATTCCAGCCAAGGACACAAGGAAATTTTCATAAGATAAGAAAGTAAGGAAAATATCTGCATTTTGGTGGTGATTATTTTTCCATTGATGTATATGTCCATTAAAATTGATCAAATTATACACTTCAATATGTGTGGTTTATTTTATGTTCATCACATGTTAATAAAGTTTAAAATGTACACTCTTTCAGAAAAGTCCCTTCACTTTTTAGGAAGCAAAATGTAATCCACAGGCTGGTAATTCTCTATGCTAAAGGCTATGAGAAGTCATTGGGAAGAGATAAAACTGGTGTTTCAGAGGTAGCTGAAAAAGCCAAAGACAGTAACAGCACAGAAAGAAAGTCTTGCAGAAGGTGTTTCACCAGGCACAGAATAAACTCTTATTCTGTTCTCAATGAGAAGCAGAAAGGTACCACATAAAAGACAAAATAACTAGAATCACACAGGTGTCAAATAAACCTCTGAACTCACCAGAGGTTGTTTTTTTTTTTTATTGTAGATACAGCTATCACACTTTCTGAGGTTCAGTTCCTTCCCTGTCAAATGAACACAGTAATATGTCCTCCCTGCACAGTGCTCGGAGGAATCAAATTATTCTGCCTGACCATTGTGATAGGTTTGTGACTCATAAGAATTGCCTCGCCTCCACCCAGCATGCACCCAACTCACCCACCATTGTGATTGAGATAGGTGTGGGAGTAGCACACATCGTCTTCCCTCCACCCAGAACTGTATGGAGGGGCAGGTTTAGGAAAGTGTGCACCTTCCCCTTCTCCCCAGCAGCACCCCACGACATGTCATTGTGATGTGGAGACAGATTTGAGAAGGTGTAAGTCCTCTCCCCAACACACAGCACACACCCACAATATCTGCCATTCTGATGCGGACAGACAGGTTTGGACCTCTGTGAATCATCTACCCTACCCTTATCATGGACACACACAACCTGACATTGTGATTGGATCCCTACAACAGAGAGGGGCACAAATGATCTCTTACTGGGTCTGGGACCCAAGTGTAAGTTTGAGAACAGCTGTAATTTAATTTAGACCACCTCATCTACCCCATTCAGAAAGCAGTACCAAGACTACCAAGACTGAACTCCAAGCAACACAAAGCAAAACAAATACAAGTGAACACAAAGAGGCATCAAGCACTATCCCAAGAACTCACCTAATACAGGGGTGCCAGGAAGACCTTACCAGTGCACTAAGTCCAGATGAATGTCTCAATGTGATATGAAAAAACAAAGCCAGTACATGTCTCCCAAGAAATAGCAACCATATAGCAGAAGACTACATGAGAGCTGCCTACAGGAAACTTCAGAGCAATAATTCAAATAATGACTATAAATATGCATAAGGAACTCAAAGAAGACATAAACACAGGAATGAAATCCTGAATAAACTCAAAGAGGACACAAAAAGCTGTTTAAAATGAGGAAGTCTAAATAGGATATGAAAGTGGAACTCAATCAAGAGATAGAAATCCTGAATAAAACCAAAAAAGAAATAAAGCTGGAAATAAAAAATACAATAGGTCAAATAGCTTCAATAAAATGGATCAAGTGGGAGACAGTATAACAGGCCATAAATACAAAGAAGAAGAATTGGATCAATTAGTCAAAACAAATGAAAAGTTCAAAAAACACATGAATGAAAAATGAAAGAAATTTGCAACACCTTGAAAAGACCAAATGTCTAAATAAGGTACATATAAAAAAAAATAACCTTCTGGCTAATGGCATATAAATATTTTAAATAAAAGTTTATAGAAGAAAATTTCCCTAATGTAGGAAAAGACATACCCATCTAGGTACAAGAGGCATACAGAACATCAAATAGAAAGGACCAGAAAAGAAACTTCCCATGTCATAGTCAAAACACTATGTATACCAAGTATACCAAGCAAAGAAAGGGTACTGAAAGCTACAAGAACCATCTCATCACATATAAAGGCTGGCTCATTAAAATCACAGCTGATTTTTCAATGGAAGAGACAAAAACTAGAAGTGTAAAGGAACTCACTTCACAGCCAAGGAAGTGCAGCAGTGGGTTCATGCTCATGGGATTCACTGGTCCTTCCATGTGCCCCACCACCCTGAAGCAGATGGCTTGATAGAACGATGGAATTGGCTTCTAAAGAACCAGTTACAGCACCAACTAGGGGGGCACTAGCCTGGAGGGCTGGGGCAGAGGTCTCCAGCAGGCTGTGTATGCTCTGAACCAGCATCCTCTATATAGTACTGTTTCTCCTATAGCCCGGATCCATGGGTCCAGGAATCAAGGGGTGGAAATGGGAATGGTACTGCTTACCATCACCCCAAGTGACCCTTTAGCCAAATTTTTGCTTCCTGTTCCCTCAACCTTATGCTCCGCTGGTCTAGATGTCTTGGCTCCAGAAGGGGTAATTTTTCCAGGAAGCACAAAGAGCATTCTATTGAACTGGAAGCTAAGACCACTCCCACTGGCCACCTTGGGCTCCTGATGTCCTCTGGTCAACAGGCCAAGAAAGGAGTTACAGTGTTAGCAGGAATGATTGATCCAGACTAACAGGGAGAAATTGGACTCCTCCTCCACAATGGAGGCAAGGAAGAATATGTCTGGAGTGCAGGAGACTGTATAGGGAGCCTCTTGGTGTTACCATGCCCTGTTATCAATGTCAACAGGAAACTACAACACCCCAATCAAGGCAGTGTGAAAAATGGCTCAGATCCATCAGGAATGAAAGTATGGGTCACCCTTCCAGGTAAAGAACCAAGACCTGCTGAGGTGTCTGCTGAAGGTGGAGGAAATACAGAATGGGTAGTAGAAGGTAGTTACAAATACCAACTAAGGCCACATGACCAGTTACAAAAAACGAGGCCTGTTATTGCCATAAGTATTTTGTTTTGTTTTATATTACTTGCTAAGAATGTCTGCCCATATGTATACCAATACCTTTGTTTTTCATCTATTATGTAATTAATATTAATTAATATTATACCATTAATCATTTTTGAATTTATATTATTAGATATTAGACTAATCATTCCTCAAGGGACCTGCCTTATGTTGGGGAAGATTATGTGTTTCCAGTTGTACGTGGGATAGTTATATCATGTTAGGTGGAATCATGAGATTACCGTCTTCATTTGGATATTAAGATGTAAGGAGATAGGATTTCATGTCAAGTTGACAAGGGGTGGACTCGTGATGGTTAAGACTATTTGTCAATTTGATCTATGTAATAATCCATAGTAATCTTGGGCAGGTCTCAGAGTTTGCTTGTAGGAAGGATTGACAAAATCCTTTTGGTATTTTGAAGAAGGGAGGAGTTCCCTTCTCCAGTGAGACCTTTCCCTCAGTGGGTGGGTCTTCCAAGGGGACTAAATATAAGGAAGCTTGAGGGGAAAGGAAGCTGCTTCCTTCCTCCCCCGGCTGCTGGTGCTTGTTTTTAACTTGCATTTGCATCCTGCTCTCTACCCTTCCTGGACATCGGAACCCAGTTTCCTCGGCCTCACCTCCTAGACTGAAGAGCAGCCACTCCCCAGGGAGCCATCAGGCCTTCTGGGCTGGATTGGGACTGCTAAAGCATCCAGACACGTGGACTGAACAGCTGCTACTGGTTTTTTCACCTATGGGCCTGCAGACTGCTATTGTTGGACTGTCGTGAGCTACCCCAATAAATTCCCTTTTATCATAATCCATTCTATCAACTCTGTATCCTCTAGAGAACATTGACTAATACACCAACCAAACTATTATACCCACCAAAATTATTTCTGATGATTAATAACATTGAACATTTTCTCAAATGGGAGTTGCCATTTGTTTTCTTCCTCTGAATTCCCTATTGAATTCAGTTCCCTGTTTTGTGAGATGGCTGTTTGATACTTTTTCAGTTCTTTGTATGTTCTAGATATTAGACTTCTATTTGTATTGTAGTTGGCAAAGATTAACTCCTAGTTTCATGGTGGTCTATTGGTTTTGAGTCTTGTATGCTTGTCTGTACAGAAGATTTTAGCTTGATGAGATCCTACTGGTTAAGTGATATTTGCACGTCCTGGGCTGAGATTTGTTTAGGAAGATTTTCCCTATTCCTATCTTGTAGAGAGTTCCCCCAATTTTTTTTCCAGGGTTTTCAGAGTTTCGGGTCTTATGTTGAGAGGTCTTTGATCCACTTGGAATTGATTTTTCTGCGTGGTGAGAGGAGAGGATCTAGTTTCATTTTCTTGCAAGTATTTATCTAATTTGTCCAGTACCATTTGTTAAAAATGCTCTTTATGCCAGTTAACATTATTGGCATCTTTGTCAAACATGAAGTAACCATAGTTGCTTCAGCTTAGTGCAGGGTCTTCAATTCTGTTCCATTGTTCTATCTAGGGCCGGATCTTCAATTCTGTTCCATTGGTTTATCTGTCTATTTTTGTGCCAGTACCATGCTGTTTTTGTTATGATGGCTTTGTAGTAGGTCAGGTATGGTGATACCACCTGACATGCTTCTTTTACTAAGGATGGCTTGGGATATCCGAGGCCTTTTGCCATTCCAAATAATTACCTATGTCTGCAAAAAAATGAAGCTATTCTTTTTATTGGTATTGTATTGAATCAGTATATAACTTTTGGAAGTATTGCCATTTTCATGATACTAATTCTACCTATCCAGGAACATGGGAGATCTTTCCATCTTTTCACATCATTCTCAATTTCCTTCTTGAGCATTTTTATGTTTTCATTATATAAGTCTTTCACCTCCTTCGTTATTGTTATTCCAAGGTATTTGATTTTATTTGCCGCTATTGAAAATGGGAGTGCTTCACTGATTGCTTTTTCTGTATGCATGTCATTTGCATCAGGAAGGGTACTGATTTTTGAGTGTTAATTTTGTATCCTGCCACTTTGCTGAAGGAATTTATCACCTCCAGGAGTCAACTGATACTATTCTTCGAGTCTGTTATGTATAGGATCATGCCATCTGTGAAAAGGGATAGTTTCACTATTTTCCTTTCCAATTAGTATCCATTTTATGTCTTTATCCTGTCTTATTGCATTGGCTAGAACTTCAAGGACTATGCTGAAGAGCAGTGGTGACAGTGGGCACCCCTGTCTTGTTCCTGAATTTAGTGGGAAAACCTCGAGTTTTCTCCATTGAGTATTTGGGCTTTAGGAGTTTTGAATATGGCCTTAATTATGGTAAGGTATAGGCCCTCTATTCCAAGTCTTTCAAGTGGTTTGATCATGAAGTGGTGTTGGATTTTGTCAAAGGCTTTCTCTGCATCAATGGAGATGACCATGTGGTTTTGTGGTTAAGTTTATTAATGTGGTAGATTATGTTGATTGATTTCCATATGTTGACCCAACCTTGCATCCCTGGGATGAAGCCTACCTGGTAGAGATGGGTAATACTTTTAATATGCTGTTGAATTTGGTTTGCAAGGATTTTATTCAGAATTTTGCATCTAAGTTCATTAGGGATATAGGTCTATAGTTTTCCTTTCTAGATTTATCTGTGTCCAGTTTTGGTATTAGAGTGATGCAAGCTTCACAGAAGGAGTTTGGAAGTATTCCCTGTTCTCTGATTAGTCTAAAAAGCTTCAGAAAGAGTGCTTTGAGTTCTATGATGAAGGTTTGGTAGAATTCAGCTGAGAATCCATTAGGACCTGGGTTTTTCTTTCTGGGGAGGTTTTTTTATTATATTTTTTATTTTGATCAATGTATTTAGGAGATTTATCTGCTCAGGGTTTAATTTTGGTAAGTGGTAGGTTATCCAAGAATTCATCCATTTTTTTCCCAGATTCTCCAATTTTGTGGAATAGAGGTTTTAGAAGTATGTCCTGATGATTCTTTCAATTTCATTGGTGTCTGTTGTGATCTCTCCCTTTTTATTTTTGATTTTGTTGATTTAAGACTTCTCTTTTTTCCATTTGGTTAGATTGGCCAGGGTTTTTTTCAATCTTGTTTACTTTTTCAAAGAACCAGCTCTTTGTTTCATCAATTTTTTAATCATTTTCTTATTTTCTAATTCATTGATCTCTGCTCTGATCTTAATTATTTATTTTCATCTTGACCTCCTAGAGTTAGGTTGTTCTAATTTTACCAATGCCTTTAGCTTGTCAGTTAGGTTATTAATTTGAGATTTCTCTGTCTTTGTTGTGAAGGCATTCAGTGCTATAAACTTTCCCCTTAGGACTGCCTTTATTGTGTCCCATAGGTTCTAGTATGATGTATTTTTATTAGTGTTTAGTTCAAGAAATTTTTCAATTTCCAATTTAATTTTTTGAATGACCCATTCATTGTTTAATAGCATATTGTTCAATCTCTAATAGTTGGTGTGATTTCTGTTTGTTCTCACATTGTTTATTTTCAGCTTCAATGCATTGTGGTTCAATGTGATGCAGAGTGCTACCTCAATCTTCTTGAATTTGTTGAGTCATGTTTTATGTCCTAATACATGGTCTATTTTGGTGAAGTTTCCGTGAGCTGCTAAGAAGAATGTATGTTCTGTAGAATTTGATGGAATTTTCTGCATTTGTCTGTTAGGCTCAGTTGATCTATGGTGTTGCGTTCTATTATTTCCCTGTTAACTTTCTGTTGGATGATCTGTCTAAAGATGATAATACTATATTAAAGTCTCCAACTATGATGGACTTGGTATGTATTTTTGTTTTGTTTTCCATTAGTTTTTGCTTTATGAACTATGGTGCAACTATATTTGGTGCATATGTTTATGATGGTGATATTCTCTTGTTGGATTGCTCCCATGATGAGTAAAAAGTGTTCTTGATTGTTCTTTTGAATTGATTTGGTTTGAAATCTGTTTTGTCAGAAATTAGTGTAGCAACCCCTGTTTGGTTTTTTTTTTTTTTTATTTCCACTAGCTTAGAAGATAATTTTCTATCCTTTGACCCTGAGGAGGTTCCTGTCTTTATAGATGAGGTGGGTTTCTTGAAGGCAGCAGATGGAAGGGTAGATTTTTCTGATCCATCTTGCTAGCCTGTGTCTTTTTATGAGAGAGTTAAGACCATTAATATTCAAAGTTATAACTGTGAAGCTTGACTCAATCCTTGCCACAGTGTAGGGTTTATGGAATTTCATGCCTCTCTTTGTTATTTTGTCTCCTATGGGCTTGATTATTGTGTTCAACTTCTGGATGAATTTTGGTATTGGTTGCTTGGCTCTTCTGTGCAGAATAGTTCATGGAGAATTCTCTGTAGGTTTAGTTTAGTGTGCATATAATTGTAGAGATGGCTTTTATCTTGAAATATTTCCCTTTCTCCATCTATTATAAGGGATACTTTGACAGGGTACAATAGTTTGGGTTGAAAGCCAAAGTGATTTAGGCTTTGAAGTACACCATTCCAAGCCCTTCTCATTTTCATGGTGCTGTCTTCTGAAAGCCCCATAGCAAATGATAGGAACACGTGGGAAGGAAGTGATCATATCTACTAACAGGAAGTCAGAAAGGTTGGGTAAGGACACATGGAAGCTTTATAACAATTCTCTTTCAAGTCATTTTAATACCGGTCAAGAGCATATCCCTATTATCCAAAGGACCTCCTACTAGGCATTATCTCTCGCAGATTAAACCACCTGTGAAGTCTGCCACCATGTGAGACAAGCTTCTAATATGGTTCCTGTGCATAAACCACATGTAATCCTCAGCAATTTTTATTATTAATAAATTTTTGTAGACCATACTTTATGATATAATTCTAAATCCACATTTTGAGACCAAATTCAAGGACTGTTACATCAGGATTATAGCCATCATCCCCCAAAAATCCATGGCCTATTCAGGTGTGGGAGCCAGTATATGTATATATATATATGTATATGTATATGTATATGTGTATGTGTATGTGTATGTGTATGTGTATGTGTAAATATATGTGTATGTGTATATATGTATATATGTATGTGTATATGTATATGTATATGTATATGTATATATATGTGTGTATATATGTGTATATGTATGTATATGTGTATATGTATTTGATATATGTATATGACCATGATCTTGCTCACACTCGCAGAGAGTATTTACAAGAGTCCTTTCTCCTAAACAATAAAATTCCAGGATAAGTTTGCTTCCTGTAAAGACAAGTTGCACACTAGGTTTGTGCTTATTGAGATAGGAATGTCATTTAAAGGCCTCTTCCTTCTTTGACTATAAGAAGTTGCAGGCCTACAGGCATGCCACATATGAAGAAAAAATCTGCATAAAATTTTTCCCAAAGTATTTTCAGAGTGAGTAAAACAAATCATTTGTCTCTTTGAAAATCATTAAACACCTTAGAGAAAGGTACCAAATACACCGCAACCAGCAAATTAGAATCATATGGAAGCAGATTTTTTTAGAATAAATATAAAAACTATAGACTGAATCAATAAGGAGTACGTCCTCCCCTGACTTAGGTAAGTTAATTGGGCTTAGAGTAACAGTTAACAAATTTCCATCTCCATCTCCTTCTCAGGCCTTTCCTTTCTTAAGACTAGTGTAGTATGTATGCAAGCTCAACTTCACATGCCGCCTGGAGGGAGATGCACCCATGAACTCTAAATGTACCAAATTCTTGACTTCAAGACATTTCATGGCAGTGTGTTGCTTCTGAGAAAAGGATATGCCATTTTCCTCAGTGAACATCATACCTTTCAGCATAGGACATACATAGAACCCAGGATTGCTAAATTTTGGTGGGAAAAGTAGAAAGATGGGAGGTTAGGGACATGAGTCCAGGCTATGCAATGTTATATCTTCATTAAAAGAAGAAGTTAATCACTGGAAGAAACTAAAAACAAAGAACAGTGAACTAGTTATGTGTTTGATGGTATGCTAATTGCTTAAAGCCAGTAGCTACTATTGATGTCTCTATTACATAGATAAAAACAAACTGATTAAAAAATGATATTTAGGGTAATGAAATGTCTAGTCCAAGAATATTTTTTAATGAAGGCCAAAGTAGAGATTATAATTGAAATCCATTAGACTTCAAAGCAACTGATCTTACCCACTCATCTACTTAACTTTGATAAAAACAAAAGTGGAAAATCAATATATAGTATGCTTCAGAGTGTATAAAACACACCATGCAAAATACAGAGCAACCAACACACACACACACACACACACACACACACACACACACACACACACACACCCAAGAACAAGCTCCTGGTTCTGCAGTACTTCTCGTCATAGTCACTTGAACCTGCTCTTCCAAGTACCTGGACACTATCGTAAACATGGAGGGCAGGGGGCACCCTCAATGACTGGCATATAAACCAGCAGTGGCTATTTGATGTGTAAGACTCACAGGTTGGCAAAGACTGACCTACTGCAATTAGCCACATTAAAATAAGGGTTCCTACTCAGCCTGTATGGCAGCCACTTCTTGGAAGAGTAAGATCTATTACTGAAAACATAGCGACCACATCTTTTGTTTAGGAGAAGTATTCAGCTCTCAAAATATGAATGCCACAATGAAGTAGACATGCAGGGAACCATGCAATCTATCACAAAGAACACTCAACTAATTTGAAGGTTCAGGTAAGGTAAGGCTGAGGAGGGGTTGTGTGAAATCAGAAGGACGGGTAACTAGAGAACACCAGATGGAAGGCCTGGAAAGAACAGTAGCAGTCACCAGAGTTAAGAAGAAACAAAGAGAAAAGCCTAAGCAGGAATTTATCACCATTTACAGCCACCATTCAGCCAAAAGATCTCTAAAGGAATTGCTGAAAACAGAAGAAAATAAAATTGTCTCTGGGATTTCCATCAGGCAATTGGTTAAAAGCTTTCAGCCCAATTTTCTCTATTATCATTCCTACAGAGTGACCCAAATTTCTCTTCCCAACAGTAATTCATTGTCCAGAAATATCTGCTTGGCTGAGTTTCCATCAAGCTCTCTCATTCTGGTTATTTTAATGTTCAGATATAACTGGAAGTTACAAAGTTTGATTTGAGTGCTGTCTGTAAGCTCTCTCTTACTACTGACTAAAAGGTATCATCAGTTGGAAGGAAGACCACACACCAAGAAGGCCATGGTGCTGGGGAATGGGTGACTAATTAAGCGAGTACTTAGAAAAGAACTTAACCTGTGCATGTTTCCCTTTTCAGTGGCAGTCTTGTGTCCCCTTTGAAGGAAGGTGTAGAGAGCGTCACAAAACCATCAACCTTCTACCAGTCACAATAACCTCACCTGGATGACACCTCTAGAGAAATAAACAGCTGGTGAACAGTGGCCCTATGGCCACAAACATAGGCCATTTTCTTTTATAGCCTAAAAATTTCTTACCTGCTTAAGGTTCTGCTTGAAAAAATATCTTAAATATCTTCTGTGGGCCTGGCCAGACTAAATGGCTACCAACAGAAACAGGAAAATAGGACTGTGTGTCTCAAAAGAGAGGATGTCCTGTGGAGTGAGTGGTATGGTTAAGGAGCCATAACAAAAGTGGATGGATCTCTCATGACTCTCTCTGTGTATGGGATTTGTTCATCCCTAGGCTCACTCTGAGGCAAAGTCATTTGGTTTTCCTGAGGGCTGCGGATGGTTTCTTTATTTATTCCATCTACAAAAAGGTTAATTGTGCAAGGGACTGAATGGAAAGCAATTCATAGACAATGCTTTGGGAACAACAGGTTGACAGTAAGTGGGAACCATCTGCTTCCCACAAATGTGAAGGGAAACTTGCAGGCTTGTGAGGTTAGCCATTACTGATAGTAGAGTAATTCAGTGGAGTGAAAAAACCACCACGCTGTGTTGATGCAAACTTCCTGGATCTTCCTGACACCTAGCCCAAAAGGTGAACCATGTTAAGAGAATGGTCCCCGGCAATGAAAGCCTTAAGTTATCTTTGTTTGTGTGTATCAAGGCTAGCAGAACACAGCCATCGCAATGGGGAATACAGTATTTATACTAGATGTCTTCTAAGTAAATTAAGTCTCTCTGGTTTGCTCTTGCCTTGACCCACTAATGGGAACAGGATCATAGAGGGAAGATTTGTTTCTTATAAAAATATTCCGTTTATTCTACAAAGGAACATAAAATGCTGCTCCCCTGACCCTGTGGCGTGAGCTGCTCTCAAGGGCTGCAGTTGTGGGGGTTCCCGCTGCTTTGTCATGGACCTGTCTGCTCCCTCCTCTCCTGACTGCAGGGTCCCTGGTTTCCCAATCTCCACTCTGAAGGAAGGGGAGAAAGAAAATGCCTAATGCACTCCCAACTTAGCAAATGCCTTGAGGGCAGCCAATCAATCACTTCAGGGCTACCTCTCAAAGAGACAGATTCTTGTGTAGCTGAGAGGGAACACTTTAAGTCGACTGCAATTCAAAATCATGAATGACAGTGGAGAGTATACACAAATCATATTTGCTAATGGAAGTAAAGAATCTAATTGGTCCCTTGTGCTTCCAGCTTGCATAGCAACACCTTATTATGCACAGGTCCTGGGTGGCTTATGTTCATTACATATTGAGGAATGACCACCAGGACACATGAATTAAAGCTTGAGGCAATCCTGGATCCATACTGATTAACCCTCTCACACAGCATCCTCGCCCTGCCTAAGCACTCATGGTGTTTCAGTTGAGGCCGAAAGAGTCAGGAAAACAATTAAGCTGTCTACCTTAGTTTATATGGATGGGGATCATACAGGGATAGCCATAAAGAAGGGTTCAAAAAGGAAATAACATTCCAATCAAAACATTCAATGGCATAAGAGAAGAGTCCAGAATAAAGAATCAGAGAATTGTTTGAATAAAGACTAAAAGACATGGTATTATGCACTTGGCCTTGTACTGGGCATTTCAACTATCCAAGCCATAGAATTCTTACAATTAAAAACTTTCAATAGGTGACTATTATGCATCTCTTACAAGACTGCTGTGACAAACTATCTATGATCTGTCTATGTGATCAACCCATATTATCTTTTTTTAATCAAGCTCAAATTTGCTTAGATGTTTATTCCTACTCTGGTTCATATGTTCAGAGAAAAGATCCCTTTCTAAGCCTAAAAGGTTAATCTTGACCAATGTAAGACAAACAGGTCTTCTGACAGAGTAATTTAGGCATGGATGCATGACAAACCTCAGGAGATGAAGTCTTTGAGGAAAGGAAGCCTTTTGGAGGACAATGGATTATTTTCTCTTACATGGAGCCCAAGAAAAACCAACTTTAAGGCTTCAAAATATGCATGAGCATTGCAGAGAAATCAAACTAGGTCAAATTTTTTTTTCTAAAGATAACACCTACCCTCCTCTTCTGGAGAACATTCATTATTTCTTTATAAAGTAAGTACTGGACAGTCTAAAAAAAATAAGTTAAAGATTCTATATGGGCAATCTCTATTAAAGGGAAACATGTAAACCGGGCGTGGTGGCACACGCCTTTAATCCCAGCACTCAGGAGGCAGAGGTAAGAGGATCACCATGAGTTCAAGGCCACTCTGAGACTACATAGTGAATTCCAGGTCAGCCTGGACTACAGCAAGACTCTACCTTTAAAAACCAAAATAATAATAATAATAATAATAAATAAATAAATAAATAAATAAAGGGAAACATGTATTATTGTAAGGGACTTTTAAACATGATAACTAAACTTTTCAATTTGGGTAGAGCATTGTTCCAAGGTGAGCTCACAGGATATGAAGAGAACCAGGTGATTTCATGAGTTCGAAAAAGACACCATCACCATAACTCCCTTCAGTCTCTATGGAGAAGATTCCATCGGAAACTTCTAACCGTGTCCTATGCTATAAAAGTTCAGAAAGTAACCCTTAGATCTATATGTCTCACCTCAAGCTGACGAGAACACAACCATGTGGATTTAATCAAGCTGGGAGATTCTAACCTTCGTGTATATCAACAATTGAGTACCCAAACTGACTGAATTCAAAACTTCTCCAAAATTTCCACTCTCATTTTTGAACTTCTTAAATTCTTTTATATTTAGTTGCTTTAAAATTGTCTGAGATACTTGGTATTTTCTCTGGTATATTCCTGAATAATAAAAATAAATAAATCATGTTAATCGTGTTTTTAACGGAGCTGCAAGTGGGAATGCTATGATATGCATTCATCAATCATATTTATGTTATGACTATTTGCTTACCCAGATTTCTTGCCTTACTTGAACCATACTCCTATTTTAAACATTTGAGTGTTTTTTCACTACTTTTATAAAAGAATTCTCTCATTATTCAGTATAATTTGAAGTATAAAATATCTAATTTTTAAATTTACAAAGACTTTTCATAAATTTTCCAAAAGAAACTCCATTCTGAGGTACCTCTATTTTAAAATTAAAACTCTTAAAGTCAAAATTATTCCAGGGCCTCCTGCCACTGTAGATGAACTCCAGACACCTGGGCCACTTTTAGAATCTGGCTTTACATGTGTACTGGGGAATTGAAACCAGGCTGTCAACAGGCTTTGCAAGCAAGCACCTCTAACCAATGAGCTATTTCTCCAGCCTAGAATTAAATTATTTTAAATATTCCAAATATCAAGTGAAATATTTCATCAAGTAAAATAACTATAGATACAGGGGAACCATGCAATTGATCTATTAATTTTTTAAATATAAAAATTTACTGGTTAAAATGCCCATTTTCTTCATCTGTTAACCTTCATTGTTTTATGCCATACTATGCTTTCATTATTTTACTGTAAGGTAATACTTCTTGTACATGTCAAATGTAAATATTATTATATCAATGGCAAAAGATAAAAAATGAAAAAAATAGGGTTGGAGAGATGGCTCAGTAGTTACAGTGCTTGCCTGTAAAGCAGAAGGACCTGAGTTCGATTCCCCAGTACCCACATAAAGCCAGATGCACAAGGTGGTGCATGCATCTGAAGTTCATTTGCAGTGGCTGGAGGCCCAGGCATACCCATTCTATCTGCCTCTTTCTCTCTCTCACTCACAAATAAATAAATAAAATATCTAAAAAATGAAAAACTCTAACACAGATCATAATTGCTAATAGATTTGATATGATAGAGAAAAATTCACACCTATATTAAACATTCTTTTTTTTAAAAAGGGGGGGCCAGAGAGATGGCTCAGCAGTTAAGGCACTTGCCTCCAGTGTCTAAGGCCCTGGGTTCAATTCCCCAGTACCCACATGGGCCAGACTCACAAGGTGGTAGCCTGGTGTGTTCTCTCTCTCTCTCTCTCTCTCTCTCTCTCTCTCTCTCTCTCTCTCTCTCTCTCTCCTTCTCTCTGTATCTCTCTGCTTGAAAGTGAATAAATAAAATATTTTTTAAAAAAACATTATACAAGGCTGATTGATTAAAACTCCAGTGGTTGTAGAGATTTGGAATGTTACACTTCCAGAGCCAAATAATTTGGGGTGATCCTTGCCCCTCTACGTGGTCATTTCTTGAATACCTCTAATGAGTGACTAATATCATTGTAACTAATATGTACATCTAGAATGTAGTAACAGACCCCCTCACTTATACCAATCCAAAGGTTTCGAATGTCGTGAGATAGCATCTGATGCCTGCAGAAGAGATGCCACGATTTGCTGTAGCTCGCATAACTGATGTTTCCATGAATCTACTTAAAGTGTCTCATGTGTGAATTTCCATGTTCTGTTACTGTAGAAACTTCACAAAACTGTTACCACATTGGAACATGAAACTGGGAGTCACCCTAGCCATGATCACTTGTATTTGGTGCTAGAATAAACTATCTTTTATTCCCTTTGGATATGAGCCATTTCTTGTGGTAACATCATAGTGCAAATAGCTTATATTTGTTATAGTTTTAGTAATCCCACTACTCTTTGAAACTTGCGTGCTCAACTACTATCTTAATTTTATCTCCCCTCCTTCACAACTGAACAAACCTCAGATGGCCCTGCAACAATCTAGGTGCCCAAAAGTCAGCAAAAGTGAAGACCCTGAACCCTTTTCTATTAGTCAGGGTTCTCTAGAAGAATAGAGAATATGCTGGAGTTCAGGAGACATACTCTTCCTTGCCTCCATTGTGGAGGAGCAGTCCAATTTCTACCTGCTAGTCTGAATCAATCTTTCCTGTTAACACTATAACTCCTTTCTTGGCTTATTGACCAGAGGCCATCAGGAGCCCAAAGTGGCTGGTGTGTGTGGGCAGGGGGAGGGGGGAGTCTTGGCTTCCAGTTCAGTAGAATGCTTTTTGTGCCTCCTGGCAGAACTCCCCCTTCTGGAGCCAAGACTTCTAGGCCAGCTGAGTGTAAGGTTGAGGGAACAGGAAGCAAAAATTTGGTCAATGGGTCACTTGGGATGATGGTAAGCGGTATCATTCCTATTTCCACCCCTTGATTCCTGGACCCATGGATCCGGGCTATAGGAGAAACAGTACCACATATAGGATGCTGGTTCAGAGCATACACAGCCTGCTGGAGAACCCTGCCCCAGCCCTCCAGGCTAGTGCCACCTAGTTGGCACCATAACTGGTTCTTTAAAAGGCCATTCGGGTGGTCTATCAAGCCAGCTGCTTCAGGGTGGTGGGGCACATGGAAGGACCAGTGAATTCCAGGATCATGAGCCCACTGCTGCACTTCCTTGGTTGTGAAGTGAGTTCCTTGGTCTGAAGCAGTGTTGTGTGGAATACCATGAAGGTGGATAAGGCACTCTGTGAGCCCGTGGATAAGGCACTCTGTGAGCCCATGGATGGTAGTTTTTGCAGAAGCACTCTGGGCAGGAAAAGCAAACCCACATCCAGAATAAGTGTCTATTCCAGTAAGGACAAAACGCTGCCCTTTCCATGATGGAAGTGGTCTGATGTAGTCAACCTGCCACCAAGTCGCTGGTTGGCCTCCACGAGGAATGCCACCATCCCAGGGGCTCAATGTTGGTCTCTACTGCTGGCAGATTAGGCACTCAGCAGCAGCCGTAGCCAGGTCAGTCTTGTCTATGGCATATTTTACCTGAAATTCTGCAGATAGATCCAACAGCCTTTTCCTGAATGCTTTTAGAGTCTCAGCTCTTGAGTGAGGAATGTAAGGTCACTAGACAGGCATTAGCAAGCTTGGAGGCCATTGCAGATGGACCTCTTCCTCCTAACAAGATTTGGACCCCCATCTATCATTTTCCTGGTTTCATTAAGTTCAAGAAAGGGAAGGTATCACAATTTCTTCTCCTTCACTTCTTAGGGTGAAATATTCATATCAATATTTCAAATAGATATGAAAGCGAAGAGGGTGGAAGTATCGGGGCTTTGTGGAAGCTCAGTACGGGAAAGCTGATTCCTCCTGGTCAAAGGAATAGGAATGTTCACTTTGTACCATGGCATTTGGAAGTATTGGGGAATAAACCTCAGGCTGACTACACAAAGTACTTTATCCTACAAGATTTCACATGTGTGCCAAAGTCAACTGCAAAGTAAAAGTCAGCTAAAGCAAAGATAACTGTAAGTCAGGGTCAAGGTGAATCTTTATGTAACCTTCACTATACATAAAATACAAATTGATTATAAATTAAAATGAGAAATAAATCTACCATTACAGCTGTAAACTTTAATGTGTTCTCTCAATAACAGTTATATTAACTGACAAAAATATCAGCAAAAATAGGATTTGAATAGCACCAGAACTAATTAACAAATATAAAACACTACAAATAAAAGCAACGGGGACATGGCTGGCGAGATGGCTCAATGTTTAAGGTGCTTGCCTCTAGTGCCTAAGGACCTGAGTTCAATTACCCAAGTTAGCCAGATGCGCAAAGTGGTGCAAGCATCTGGAGTTCATTTGCAGGAGTAGAGTCCCTGGCACACCAATGCTTTCTCTCTCCCTCTCTCTCTCTTTCTCTCTCTCTCTCTCTGCTTATAAATAAATAAAAATAAAATATAACAAATATTTTAAAGCAACAGGGTCAGAGTACATTGTTTTCAAGGGTTCATCAAACATGTGTCAATACTAGACAAATGCCAGGCTATAAAACAAGTCACAACACCTGATAAATGACGGGAGACACAGAGAATATGCACTCAGGCAACAGGAATTTATGGCTAGAAGTTATTAAAAGAAACAGAAAGTTAACACAGAAAATTCCTAAATCTAGAGATTATGCAAAATATATCTAAATGATTCCTGAGTCAATGAATACATTACAATGAAAGTTTGAAAATATTCTGTGCTGATATAAAAACACTTAATATGGAAACAATTTAAATTTCTGCCAACGTAGGCTTAGAGGAGAATATGAAGCCCTAAATGAACATTTTAAAGTAGAAATGTTGAAAAGCCAGGAAGATCCAATGTTCTAAGAATTAAAAGAAAACTGGAACAAAGAGTGCAGAAAGTAAAGGAATGGAAAACATACAATGAAGCAAATGAGCAAAGTGAGCTTGTCACCAGATAACAAAATGAAAAAATACCAACCAAGAAGGATCACAGGGAGAGGGAAAGAGAAGACCAACAGGACCTCATGACACAGCCTGCAGATTTTTAAAAACAGAAATATAATAAAAGCATATTATGAATAATGTTGCACCAATATAGTTAAAAATTAAATGATATGGCTCAATTTCTAAAGAACAATATGCTGAAATTGACAAAAGGTTGGGAAGAAAATCTGCATGACTTATGTCGATTTAAATAGTCACATCCCTTCTTTGAAGCATTCAGAGATACCACCTGGCTCAGAGCTCCACTGGTTAACTCTTCCACTAGGTAGGAAGGAAATATCATAACACTTTTACAACTTCATCTCCAGAAAAAGAAAGGAGAAAAAGGAAAAGAAATGACACAACCTTTATATAATGACCTTTCAAGAATATCACAAAAAGAAAAGAAAAATAGATCAATCCTTCTCAAAATATATAAAAACTATAAAACATTAACAAGTCCATCCATAAATTATGTAAAACCTAGTTGACTGGATAAATACTATTTCTAAAAAAAACTTATTAAATATCATAGTCAAGACTAAAATATTAAAGACTTTTTCCTCTAACAGTTGGATTGGGGATGAGTTAAGAGTGCCTGATAGTACCATTTCTTATTCATCATTTTATGGAGAACATGGCTGAAACAATAAGGCAAGGAAAAAGAACTAAACTTATTACAGAAAAATGGAAGTATTCTTTTTCAAAACATAACTGTTGGCAATAGACACCTTAAATGTACAATTATAACTAAAGAATAAATTTAACAATATCAGTGCAAAATAATTATTTTATATAAGAATAACCAATAGAAAATAAAGTTAAAATAGCATTTTAGATACCATTAAAGACACGAATCACTTTTAAAAATAAAAAATATGCATCACTTCTACCCGCAAAAATGTGAAAATATATGAGAAATGAAAAAGGAATTCATGGATATATATGTCATGCTTTTACCCATGTTTATACAAAAAGGGTTAATTCTCTCAAAATAATTATACTGAGCTAATTAAATGTCATTCCAAAGCCCTAGGAGAGTATTACTTCTTTGTAGAAACTGCCTTGTTGATTGTGAAATTTGCATGGAAAGGCAAAGGGGTGGGGACTACTAAAATAATCTTTGACTTGAGTCTTCTCTCCCATATTTTTGATGAGTTTGGCTGTGTTCCTTAATCTTACTTATTGTCATGGTTTGATCCAGGTGTCCCCCACAAACAAATGAATGTGTTCTGGGTAATCAATCCTCAGCTGATGGCAGTTTGGATTTTACAACCTCGATGGAGCTGTGTTGTCTGGGGCGGGCTTATGGGGGTTATAAGCCAGCTTCCCCTTGCCAGTGTTTGCACACTTTTCTGCCACTGTTTCCAGTGCTGTGGCAGAGGTGATGTCCACCCCTCTGCTCATGCCATCATTTTCCCTGCCATGATGGAGTCTCCCCTCGAGTCCATAAGCCTAATAAACCTAATCCTCCACAAGCCGCTTTTGTTTGGGTTTTTTTCTGCACAACTAAAAAGCTGACTACAACAGTTTTGGTACCAGACGTGGGGTCTGTTGCTGCTAGAACCCTGATCTTGTGGCTTGGCTTTTTGGAAGTGATCTACAGGAAGAATATGGAAGGATTTGAAACCTCATCCTGAGAGACACCTTGCTGTAAGTACAGCATCATGGACTATTCTGGTCAGAATTAAAAGACCTGAATGCAGTAAGAACTATGGACGGAGGTTTGGCTTACTTGGGTGAGAAAGAACTTTGTCAGGACTGTGCCAGAAACAGTTTGTGTGAGAGGCTTGCTGCGCTCTGCCTGCTTGTGTCCTGGGAACCCATGCAGGGTTGTTTTACTTAAAGATGGACTGGTGTGAGCAGATGGAGATGGCACAGAAAGAAAGATCTTTGGGCCAAAACTGCTGCCCATTCACCTGCAATTGTTTGAGAGATTACAACCACTGAGATTGGGCCAGCTGGTCTGCATTGGAACAACAGGAAGAATGTAACTCTTTGAAGTAAGGGGCCTGAATGCTTTATTCTCCCCTGGATTAACAATTTGGTAGCCGACTTGGTTCTGTGGAGTATAACAAATGCAAGAAGAGAGAGTTATTGGATTTGTACCACAGTTTTGTTTTTCAAAAATGGCCATTGGCAATGTGAAGCAGGTGTACTAGATTGCCTGCATGGAACCCGGATAGAGCCATGAGGAAGAACTGTGGGTTGAAATGGAGACCCAATAAGATGCCAGGACTATGGATGGCTGACAAGGCGAGCTGCCAGCACTGGATGAAGTTTTCCCAGACTGAGAGTAGCCAAGATGGAGGAGCATAATCAGATCTCCAAGAGACTTGTTATTGGTTAGAATCATTGAACTTGGAGTTAGAGATTGAAGTTTCCCTGCTTGTTTTAAATCTTGTATTGGTTCAATCTGTTGATGCTGTGCTTCATGTTTTGCAATGTGAATGTTTTGTGCCATTACAGGTTTATTTTTTGGTATTATGGCTCAGTTGAAAACTGTGGGGACTTAAGTGTTGAGCTTAACACATTGTTTTACATCATATATGATTATTAGTTTGTGGGGGCCAGGGGCGGACTGTAATGGTTTGGTCCAGGTGTCCTCCACAAACAAATGAATGTGTTCTGGGTAATCGATCCTCAGCTAATGGCAGTTTGGATTTTACAACGTCTCTTGAGCTGTGTTGTTAGGGGCGGCTTATGGGGTTATAAGCCAGCTTCCCCTTGCCAGTGTTTGCACATCTTCCTGCTGCCGTTTCCAGTGCTGTGGTGGAGGTAATGGCCACCCCTCTGCTCATGCCATCATTTTCCCTGCCAGGATGGAGTCTCCCCTCGAGTCTATAAGCCTAATAAACTTGTTCCTCCACAAGCCGCTTTTGTTTGGGTTCTTTCCGAGCAGCAACTAGAATGCTGTCTACAACACTTATCTTGTCAAAGAACCTGACCTTTATTCTTTCTTTCCATCTACTGAGTTTGGGTTTGGCTTGTTTTGGTTTGTTCAAGACCATAAGATACATCGTTAAGTTATTTATATGGGGTTTTGTGAATTTATGTAATGTAGGCATTTATAGATCTGAACTTCCTTCCCTTTTATAACCTATTTCATTGTATTCTACAGGTTCTGCATTGGCTACAATTTAATTCAAATCTAGGATTGTTTTTCTATTTTCCTCCATGATTTCTTTACCTGGCTACTCACCAAATATTAGGGTGCAATTCTATCTCCATGAACTTGTATATGTTCAGTAAATTTTTAGTTTGGTCACACAAAATACAGGAATTATTTCAGTTTTCTTGTAATTGTTAAGACTTCCTTCATGCCCTACAAAGTGGTCTCTTTCAGAGAAAGTTACATAGGCTGCTGAGAAGCATGTGTGTTCTGCAATGTTTGGGTGGAATAATCTCCATGTGTGTTAAGGGCATTAGCGCTCTAATGTCGTTTAAACTCTGATGCTTCATTGTTGGTTTCTTTTGTTTAGTTTACCTGCATGACAGTCATGAGAAAGACAATACCATGAGATTTACAAATAAGATACCAAGAGTTGTTTAAATATAAATTAAGACATGGTAGAACTGCTGCATGGTTGAGAAATATGTCACTGGAACATAATAAGGTGGCATTCAAATATATATAACCATCAAATATAAAT
>PVHP010027096.1:0-24131 GCA_004024765.1 Zapus hudsonius | reverse complement strand
GTGAACCGCCACCATGCCCGGCTGCTTGCATTCTTGGCAGCTTGCTTTCAGCATTGTGTTTCTTGAAGGTAATCTGCCTAGTTGACTTAGATTGTAACATCTCTATTACAGTTGATGGGAGATACATGCACAAGAGGTTGCAGATTTTGTTCTGTTAAAACAGCAAGGAATCCCCCTCCGTTGGATGCCAATGAGCCCTACAACACGGCAAAAGCAAATTGTGTTAAATTTTTGTTAATTAGTTGGTAATAAGTTATTACCACCAATATCTTATTTTCAGTGGCTGGGAATGTAGCTTCGATATAATACTTGCTCAACTAACTAACCCTCACTAGACTCCAAGGTTCAATATCCAGAAATGTAAAACCAACACAAAACCTTGCTATTTTCAGCACATTAATACTGCTTAAGATAGCTGAAAAGATGGGTGTGGTGGCCCACTCCTTTAATCCCAGCACGTACCAGGCAGAGGTAGGAGGATCACCATGAGTTCCAAGGCCACCCTGAGACTACATAGTGAATTCCAGGTCAGCCAGGGCTAGAGGGAGACCTTAGACCTCAAAACAACAACAACAAAAAAAAAAAGGATAGCTAAGGGAGGAATGGTCAGAAGCAAGCTACTATGATCATGCAGGCAGAGGAATGTGGAATGGTTCAAAGTGACAGTAATAGAAGCAACCAAGGTTATTTTGGAAGCTTCATCAACACATTTATAGACTGGTTACTGAAAAAGAAACACAAGATCATAATGAGGTCTCAGACTGAGAAATTGCTCAGATGAAGACTATACAAAGCAGCAGCAGATTATAGGCTGGTCAGTTTTTAATGTATGAGATGTCCCATAATGCAAGTGTAGAAAATACACACAACAGGATCAGTTTGTAGTGTAGGAGCGATGATTTGTAAGATGCCAGCTCATGAAAGAGAGATGAGGTATGGATAGAAAGAAAGCAGTCCAAGATACATCTGGGAGGCATTCATTAGAATGAGCAGACTCAGATGGAGTACAGTAAGGAGTCTGCTGGGGACACAGATCTCCTGGACGATAAGGGAAACTGCAAAAATACACTGTTGTCCCCAAATCATGGACTTGTAAGAGACCATGCACAGAACTTTCATTGCCTCTATTTATTTAGTTTTTAGACAGGGTCCAATAATGTAGCCCAGACTGGCCACAGACTTAACAAACCATCCTTCCTATGCTTCCAAAGCTGAATCACAGGCATGCACCACCCTCTTATGCTTCATTTTGTACTTCGGAACCTAAGTTTTAGAAGAACACATGTTCAATACATGACACTTTGTTTCTCAAGACAGGGTCTCACTCTAGCCTAGGCTGATCTGGAATTTACTTTGTAGTCTCAGGATGACCTTGAACTCACAGTAATCCTCCTACCTCTGCCTCCTGAGCACTAAACTAGGTGACTTCAGAACAGGAAATCCTCAAACACCAAACTGCTACCCAGGAATGGTGGACACCATCCTGTAAACCTCAGCACTCTGAAGGCGGTAGACCATCTCAAGTTAGAGGCCAGCCTGGAGTACACAATAAAACTAATTTCAAAACAAACACAATTTCAAAACATATAAAACATAAAACTATAAATAAATTGGGGTTAGAGAGATGGCTGAGCAGCTAAAGGCACTTGCTTGTAAAACCTGACAGCTTGGTTTGCCCGTGTAAAGCACATGTCTGGAGTTCACATGCAGCGATAGGAGCCCATTCTATCTCTTTTTCTCTGCTTGCAAATAGTCAATAAAAATATTTAAAAATATAAACAAAATGTATGAATGAATAAAATTCAACAAAGTAAAAGTGCTATTCAAATCAACATATCATTTACAAAGTTATTCCTTAAGATCTGAGAACCTTTATTGTGTGTAACACAACCTCTAACAATTTTTTTTTTTCCCCAGGTAGGGTCTCACTCTAGTCCAGGCTGACCTGGAATTCACTCTGTAGTCTCAGGGTGGCCTTGAACTCACAGCAATCCTCCTACCTCTGCCTCCCAAGTGCTGGGATTAAAGGCGTGTGCCACCACGCCCGGCTAACCTCTAACAATTTTGTTGCCTTTATTTCATCTAAAAGACAACTACTTTAATATTTTAATCTCTTACAAAAATCATCCTGAAATAAAAAAACAAATTTACCAGAATATCAAATGAAACCCAAGCGTTTTTAAAATGTGAAACTAGCATCTTACATTACTTTAGAAGTATCCATTTAGTTGGATATTGGGCTCTCAATCAGAATATACTTTGTTGTGTTTTTTGTTTGTCTTCAAGGTAGGGTCTCACTCTAGCCCAGGCTGACCTGGAACTCACTTTGTAGTCCATGGCTGGCCTCCAGGAGTACTGGGATTAAAGAAACGCACAACCATGCCTGGCTCAGAATATACTTTGAACTACATAAGTAAGAGACTTTATAAAGGCATTGCCCAAACAAGATAGAGTATAAAAGATACTTATGTTTTGTGGCAACAATGCATTTAATGTTAAGAATCTTGGTGCTTCTATGACAGAGAAGACAAAGTAAATTATAAAAGCTCTTACCATTGATCTTTCAGGATATCCAAACATATAGCTCCTGTGACAGAACTAATATTAGGATGCCATATTTTAGTGATAAACCGGACCTAGAAAATAAAGCACACTTGAGTTTTTAAGTAACAGAAATAAACATAAAATTTGTTTAAATAGGGGGTTGGGGAGATGGTTTAGTGGTTAAAGGTACTTGTTTGCAAAACCTGACATCTTAGGTTGAATTTCCCAGCACCCACATAAGCCAAATGCAAAATATAGTTCAAGTGTTTGGTGCTCATTCCCAGTAGCAAGAAACCCTGGTGGGACCATACATCCACACATGCATGTGCACACAAATGTTAAAAAGTTTAAATAGAACTAAAAGAAAATGAAATCCTCAGAATGTCTAAACTTTGTAAGCGCCTTGACCACTAAGCCATCTCTCCAGTCCCTAAACTACTTGTCATTAGCTTTTACTTCACTCTTCTTGTGACTTTCTTTTGTCTGCCAGCTCTCTACTTCCTCACCTTTCTACTCACTAATTCATATTCAATCTGAGAAACCATTTTCAATTTCTAATCAATAACTTCATTGTTGACTAGGCTTCCTGAATTACTAGTATCTATTCTTGCTCTCCTTTTTGCTTAGGACTAGTGACCTCTCATTCATGTCTATCTGTAGTGGGGCCTCCCTATGCAGCCCAGGCTGGCCTCAAGAGAGCAATCCTGCCTCAGCCTCCCAGGTACAGAGAATACAGCCACGTGCCACTAGACCCTGCTCACAGATTCATCTGACCCTGGTCTACTCCTCAAATCTCAATAAATCCCATATTCTACCGTCTTCCTCAAAGAGTAATATTCAAGTTTTGTTTTGTTTTGCCTCTGGCATCTCATGTATTTTTCTCAATAACATCTGTTCTTTCTTCGTCTAAATTAACTCATACTTATTCTACAAATTCTAGTTTCCTTTCCATTATCAAGCATTCCTTCATCACTCTTGTGCAGGGCCTTGATAATCTTCTCTGTATCATTCCAATTTTAGCACATGTGCTGCCGAAGCAAGCATAAGCATTCCTTCCTAACCTATTCCCACAACATCTTTTACGAGTGTGAGTGAGTCAGGGCCACCACCTTGTGTGTCTGGCTTATGTGGGTACTGGGGAATTGAACCCAGGGCCTTAGGCACTGGAGGCAAGTGCCTTAACTGCTGAGCCATCTCTCCAGTCCGGCTATTTCATTTTAAATGAGAGTACAAATTCACACTTCAACACTATGAACCATCAGTTTTAAGACTAATACTCAACCAGCTTTACGTCACTTGTACAAAAGGAAATGCCATTTTAAACAGGCAAGCATACTCATTGAAGATAAACAGTATTAAATACTCAATTTCACATATTCAAGTATAATTTGTGCTTTATTTATTTTGGAAATGTTTCACTGTATCCCAGGCTGACTTGAAACACACCCTGTCACCCAGGCTGGATTCAAATAAAAATATGCTTTTAACACTTAAGCAAAAGGAAAATGAGTTCCAATATGTAACAAGACAAATCACTGAGATTTTATTAACAATGATTTTTCTCATTAACAGGATATATGTATAGTACAATGTACTCCAGAAATAATATTGGTAGTATGCTACTAATCAAATTCTTACTATTTTTTGCTGATTTAACTTTTCTTCCTGAAAGTAAACATTCTGCTCTTTTAGTCAATAACTTATTGCAGAAAATAAATACAAAACATTATGTGTCCAGCTGGGCATGGTGAAACATGTCTTAAATCCCAGCACTCAGGAAGCAAAAGAGGTAAGAGGACTGCCATGAGTTTAAGTCTAGCCTGGGACTACAGAGTGAGTGCCAGATGAGCTTGGGCTAGAGTCTACCTCAAAAATACATAAATACATACATACATACATACATACATACATACATACATACATACATACATACATACAAACAAACAAACAAACAAAATAAAAGATGTTTTGTCCATATCAACATAAAAGTATTCTATGTTTTCTCAAATTTTAATGCCACTACCCCTAGTGGATGCCCAAAGCCTCAGACATAATGAGCAATATAAATGCTACTTTTCTATACATTACATACTTACAATAAGGGTTACTTTATAAATTATGCACAGTAAAAGGTTAACAAATAGAAAAGGTAACTGAAACCAGAGAAGGAAAACTGCAGGGAGGGTGGCTCTAGAAGAATGTCTAAGGGCTTCCAAGAGGCAGAACTATGAAGTATCTCTGGAGACGACAGAGGCAACACCATTATTTTTGGCATGGTTCACCCAACTATTGTATACCATGTCATTGGCTCAGTGATAAGTGTAAGTCCCGAGGTTAATGCCCAAATATACCTAGTAGGTAGGATGACACAAGTTCACAACACACAGCATAGTCGTGGAGTTGTACAAACACACCAGTCTTGGTTTTTGTTTTTTTTTGATTGCTGTTGTAGTACTTTGGTAGCTGTGCTATAGATCAAACTCAGAGCCTAACACATGCTAGGAAAATGCTATACCAAAAAGCTATATACCCAAGGCCACCACAATCACTAGTATATTTTTCTTATTTTACAAACAAATCTTGGGGCTGGATACATGTCACAGTAACCCAGTATTTCCCTAGCAAGCATAAACCCTTAGGTTCATCCCCAGCAAGGCAAAAGTAGAAAGAATGAAAGCAAAACAGAACAAAAACACCCATAACCTCAGGTAGACACTATGACACCATTCTCTCCTCATCTCTAAACAACCATAAATATACTTTCTGCCTCTATGGATTTACCCTCTCTAATATCCCATATAAATGAAACTGTATAACCTGAGGCCTTCCTTCATCTACCATGTTTTCAAGGTATAGCAGCCATTATTATTATTGTTTTTGTTTTTCGAGGTAGGGTCTCGTTCTAACCCAGGCTGACCTGGAATCCTCCCTCTAGCCCAGGCTGGCCTCAAACTCATGGCAATCCTCCTACTCTGCCTCAAGAGTGCTGGGATTAAAGGCATGCGCCACCACACCCGGCATTTCATTGTTTTTATAACTAAAAAAAAAATCTATGACAAGGTCACACCACTTTTATTTATACATGTGACAACTGAACCTTTGTTTTTTTGTACCTTGTGGCTATTATGAATTTTAGATATATTTTGATTTATCGAGGTAGGGTCTCATTCTAGCCCAGGCTGACCTGGAATACATTACGTAGTCTCAGGGTGGCCTTGAAATCATGGTGATCCTCCTACCTCTGCCTCTCGAGTGCTGGGATTAAAGGTGTGTGCCATTACACCCCGCAACAGTTATAATTTAATGGTAGCACAAATGATTTAATCAAGTATTCCCATGCTAGCCAACATTTACCAAATGCACACTATCTGCCTGCAGGCACTGTTATGAGTAGTACATTAAATCTCAGGTACCAGGCTGGGAGATGGAGCAGAGTTTAAAGGCACAGGCTTACAAAGCCTGACGGCCTGAGCTTGATTCCTTAGCATCCATGTAAAGCCAGACACACACAATGCTGTATTCGTCTGGAGTTCCTCTGCAGTGGTAAGAGGCCCTGGCACGCCAATTCTCCCTCTCTCTCAAGTAAAAAAAAATTTAAAAATACATATTTTGTAAATACAGCTCACATACAATCAACTGTTCAAAACATTACCCTTGATGAGGGTGGGGGGAAGGCTTCCAATTAAATGATATGACCCAACTGGGGATATAGTTCTGTGAGGGACTGCTTGCCTGACAATAGTAAGGCCCCAGGACCTAGTTCAATCCCTAGTATAGCAGTAAAGAAGAAATGTGAAAAAATAAATTGAGAACAAAATTTAGTTTCTCTCAAGTTCAGGATCCTCCAGCATGGAGTGCATGGCATGGTGGTGCACCACTGCCATGGAAGCACCTAGAGGCACAAGAATTCAAGGCAATCATCATGGCTACATATGAACTCATCTCAGAGCAAACCAAATGTTAACGAGAGATAACATGGAAAAAATAGTAATAAAAATAAGAAAAAGAAATAACATGGGCTGGAAAGATGGTTCAGCAGTTAAGTACACTTCCTGAGCAAGAATGAGGGCCTGAGACGTATGGAGTTCAAATACAAAGAACCCAGAAAAAAATAGCAGGCCTAGCATGCATGCCTGTAACTGTAGTCCCATAGGGGAACAGAGGTCCAGGATCAATAAGAGACTCCTCCAAAAGAAGAGTGATGAAGCTGGCACCCAACTTTCCACTAGGGCCACTGCAGATGAATGTGCCTCCCAGCAGGTGAGCACAGGGGTGAAACAAGTTAAGAAACACATGCATGTACACGCACGCAAAAAAAAAAAAGGGCTGGAGAGATGGCTTAGAGGTTAAGGCACTTGCCTCCAGTGCCTAAGGCCCCAAGTTCAATTCCCCAGTACCCACGTAAGCCAGACCCACAAGGTGGTGGCCCTGGTGTGCGCTCTCTCTCTCTCTCTCTCTCTCTCTCTCTCTCTCTCTCTCTCTCTCTCTCTCTCTCTCTCTCTCTCTCTCTCTCTCTGTATCTCTCTGTTAGAAAAAAAAATTGTCAACATGCCAAAAAAAAAACATTCACTGAAAGATGTGTCCTGATTTTAAAAAGCTAAAAATGTGAATTGTTCCAAAGAATAATTGAAATATTCTTTATCTGTGTTAGCTCTTTTATTCTTTATGACAATATATATATTTATACACATACACACACATAATTTTTTTTCTTGTTTTTTTTTTGAAGCAGGGTCTCATACTTGTCTAGGCAGACCTGGAACTCACTCTTGCTCAGGCTGGACCTGAACTCATGGAAACTCTCTTACCTCTCTTACCTCTGCTCTCATGTGCCACCACACACAACTTTTTAGAGAAGAGTTTAAATAAGAGATTAAAGCATGCAGAAATTGGACAACTTGCTTAAAATCACAAGACAGTTAAATCAAAGGTTTGAACTCCAGGTAACTGCCCCTACCAGGTTCATGGAAATACAGCTCAGTGACTTACCATGTGTTACCAGAACCTTACAGAATCTGGCTTCTATTTAATTTCTGAGGCTCTGATCCATAATTTATTATAAATAAAGACTGTATCAGGAAAGTCATATAAAATTCTGGGCAAGGCCAAGTATGGTGGCACACACCTGTAATCCCAGCACCAGGGAGGTAGAGGTAGGAGAATCACTGTGAGTTTGGGGCTACAATGAGACTACACAGTGAATTCCAGTCTGCTTCGGCTAGAATGAGACCCTACCTCGAAAAGCAAAAACAACAAAATTCAGGGCGAGACTAAGGGCTGTTCCTATCACATTAGTAGTATGCACACAGTAACTGAGAGCAGATCCTGGAAAGCCCTTGTTTCTTCTTTCCTTATTTCCACTTTTCAAATTACAAAGAAAGAAGTTGCCATGTACCTTTAACCCCAGCACTGCAAACAAACCCCAGATATATTGGGCGTAGTGGCCCACACCTTTAATCCGAGTGCTCAGGAAGCAGAGGTAGGAGGATTGCCATGAGTTTGAGGCCATCCTGAGACTACGTAATAAATTCCAGGTCAGCAAGATGTTACCTTGCAAAACAAACAAACAAACAAACAAAAAAATGAGAAGTTGGGCTGGACAGGTGGCTTAGCAGTTAAAGGTGCTTGCTTACAAAGCCTGATGGCCCAGATTTGATTTTCCAGTACTCATATAAGCCAGATAAGTGGTAGATGCATCTTTAACTCGTTTTCAGTAGCAAGAGGCCCTAGCACACCCATATTCCCCCCACCATTGCAAATGAGTGAAAATCATGAGGATGAGGCAGGGATATGCTTGAGCTCAGGACCTCAAGACCAGCCCAAATAACATAGGGAAAGTCTTCCTCAAAATCAAAAACCCAAGCCAGGTGGGGTAGTGTACACGTTTAATCCCTGAACTTGGGAGGCAGAAGTAGGAGGACTGCTCTGAGTTCAAGGCCACCCTGAGACTATATAGTGAATTTCAGGTTAGCCTGGGTTACAGTGAAACCCTACCTTCAAACATCAAAAATAAATGAATGATTTTCGACACAAGGACCTCTAAGCTCGCAACATTAAAGCAGCCTTATTACTCACCCACCACGACTCAGGGAACTGAGCGGAAGAGGGGGCGGAAAGATTTTGAGAGCCGTGGTGGGGGAGACTGTCCGGAGGCATGGCACCCATCAGTAACAACACACTTGGGCCAGGAAGACCGGGATGAGTACTAAGATATACAGGATCCCTTGCCACAAGGACTAATACAGACAGCCCACGAAGGAGGATATACAACTGATCAGGGAGGGGGAGGGGGGAAGTGGGGAATTCGGGATAACAACGCATGGTTTGCCCACTAAATAATGTAACTCATTATGGACATTAAAAAAATAAAAAATAAAAATAAATGAATGAATGAACCCCCCCGGGGGGCTTTTTTTTTTTTTTTTTTTTTTTTTTTTTTTTTTTTTTTTGGCTGTTCACCTCTCCTGAACATCCAGGTCCCTGCTCTGGGAAGTCCCCCACCTCAGAGCAGCCTGACTGGGCTAAGAGAGGATAAGTGATCCCTTACTCCCATTTAGGCCCTTTACCCCCTCTTGCTTCCCTCATGGCAGGAGCTTTCTGCACTGTCGTCTCTTAATCTAATGAAGTCTCTCAAAGCCTTAAAAGATAAAAGGGGAGGTGAAATGGGGCGGGGGACATATGGGCTAGAGAGATGGCTCCATGGTTAAAAGTACTTGTTTCCAAAGCCCCATGACCTAGATTCAATTCCCCAGTATCCAAGTAAAGTCAGATGCACAAAGTGGCCCATGACTCGAGTTCCTTTATAGCGGCAAGAGTCCCTGGCATGCTCATAATCACTTTCTCGTTACCTCTCTCAGCTAACTAAGCCAACCAACTTAATTAAAAAAAAAAAAAATGCCAGACCAGGGCGTGGTGGCGTACGCCTTTAATCCCAGCACTTGGGAAGCAGAGGTAGGAGGATTGCCATGCGTTCGAGGCCACCCTGAGACTACATAGAGAATTCCAGGTCAGCCTGGACTAGAGTGAGACCCTACCTCGGAAAAAAAAAAAAAGCCAGGCATACTGGCATATGACTTTAATCCTAGCACTTCAGAGACTAAGTTTGAAGCTAGCCTGGGTTAACAGGATACCAGGTAAGCGTGGGTTAGAGACAGACCTTGCTTCAAACCACCAAAAGCAGCAGCAATAGCAGCAGCAGTAACAAACCCCAGGCGTCCATCCAGTTTGAATGGATTAATGGGGTATCTACATATGAAGGAGTATCATTAAGCCTTACAAAGGAAGGAAATTCTGAAACCTGCTACAACATGGATAAAACTGGGCAACATCATGCCAAGGGAAAGAAAGCAAACAGAGACAACACTGTATGATTACTTAATGTTGCATATACAAGACAGTCAAGAAACAGAAAACAAACACAGTGGTTTTATAAAAGCTAGGGAACTTGGGAGTTAATGTTTAACGAATATAGTTTCATGTAAGGAAGATGAAAAACTTCTGGAGTGGATGCTGGTAAGGTTACACTAATATGAATACACTTATTGCTACTGAATGAAAAATGGCTGAAATGATAAAATTTTAATTTTGTGTACTTTTAACCACAATTACAGAGAGAAAATACATGTCCTCCAAAAACTGCCAAGCAAATCAGACAAAAGATATACATATCCACCAGAATTTCAAGCATCCATGTTTGCTAAGTGATTTCCATTCACCTGCACACTGGCAACGACATAGTGCAGTGCTCCAGAGCTTGCATGAGGCCAGGAGTTCATAAAAAATGAATAAACATATTAAGCATATGTTTGTGTAGAGACCAGAGGACAACCTTGGGTGTCCTTCCTCAGGCACTATCCACATTTTATTTTTGGTATTTCATTTATTTGCAAGAGAGAGAACAGAGTGAGAAGGGAAGGATGAAGGGGGGAGTGAGGGAGTAGATATGTGTGTTTATACAGGTACATCAGGGTCCTTTGCAGGCTTTTATAAGTTTGGAGCCTTTATCTGTTCTGAGTGAATGAATTCCAGAATATCCTAAGTGGCTGCTATGATACTCAAAGACATTACACTACTAAGGGCTAAAGATGGAGGTGCATGGGGCTGCAGAGATGGTTCAGTGATTATGGCGCTTGCCTGCAAAGCCTACGGACCTAAATTAGAGTCCTTATTACCCATGGAAAGCCAGATGCACAAAGTGGCACATGTCTGGAGCTTATTTGCAGTGGCTGGAGGCTCTGACATACCCTTTCTTTCTCTCTTCTATCTCTCTCTTCTTGCAAATAAATAAGTTTTTTAAAAAATAAAGAAAAGATGTAGGTGTAAAAAATATGATCCTTGCCAGGCGAGGTGGCACACACCTTTAATCCCAGTACTTGGGAGGCAGAGGATTGCTATGAGTTCCTGCCCAGCCTAGGACTACAGAATGAGTTCCAGGTCATCCTGGGCTAGAGTGAGGCTCTACCTGGGGTGGAGGGAGTAAAGGAAAATATGGAGCTTGAGTCAATAGCAAAAAAGTTGAGGGCTAGAGAGATGGCTTAGCGGTTAAGGCAGTTGCCAACAAAGCAGGACACAAAATTCAATTCCCCAGGACCCATGTAAAGCCAGATGTACAAGGTGGCACATATGTCTGGAGTTCCTTTACAGTGGCTAGAGGCCCTGGTACACCCGTTCATGCATATTCATTCTCTCTCTCTCTCTCTCTCTCTCTCTCTCTCTCTCTCTCTCTGTTTCTCTCACTCTTTCAAATAAATTATATATATATTTTTAAATTTTATTTTGGCTTTTTAAAAATGTTTTTATTTTATTTAATTTATTCATTTTCAAGCAGAGAGAGAGAGAGAGAGAAAGAGAGAGAGAGAGTGAGTGAGTGCACCAAAGCCACCACCTTGTGAGTCTGGCTTATGTGGTTCCTGGGGAATTGAACCCAGGGCCTTGGGCACTGGAGGCAAGTGCCTTAACCGCTGAGCCATCTCTCCAGCCCCAAATAAATTACATTTTTAAAAAAGATATTGAAAGATAAAAATGATACATGCATTGATACTGTATGTTGTACTATATTAAATGGGTATAATACTGAGAACAGAGAAACATGACAGAGAAGCACGGTGGAAAGATACAAGTGAAAATGATGGAAAAAATAAAATAAAAAGCATCAACTGCATGATCTAGGCTGCAAAGTGAGTCATATGTTGTAGGTGGAAATGGTAGAAGATTAAGATGGAAAAGAAATGTCTGGTTGTAGGAGGCTTTAAGTGCCAAGGGGAGGGATGGAGGGAGGGAGGGAGGGAAGGAGGGAGGGAAGGAGATGTATAGATCAACTTGCTCTTTAGGAAGATTCACAGAATAAGTAGGAGTGGCAAGATGGGAAGGTGATCAAATCATACAGCTCCCTCAGGTGAGGGAAGTGAAGGCAGCCAAAGCAGAGGCCTAAAGAGTGTGCCTTTCCTTTGTTGTTGTTATTTAGCCCAGGCTAGCTGTAGTAATTTTGGGGTTTCACATTTTTACAGTGTTAGCATAGAAATCAAGCCTTTGGCACATGCTAGGAAAGCAGTCTACCACTCAGCTACATCCCAACTCTCAAGTAATTTGTGAATCAAGGAAGAAATGATTCTCTAAACAATACTTATGAGGAAAGCAAGAGCCTTTCTCTGTGGTACAAACCACAAACTTCTACACCTAGTAACTGAACCACTATTAGACCCACGGCGCATTCAAGGACATGGCCATTAATGGTTGGCATTGAATAAACTTGTTTTTCATTCTAATTTCAAAGACAAACCATCTACCCTTGCCTGAAATCTTGTCACATCAAATTTATACAGAATACACAACTCATAAAGTTCTAACTTTAAAAAGTACTGAAATATAAATACATTAAGTGAGCCAAGAAATATAATATACTTTAAAAGCTCATGCAAAGAAACAGGTTTACAATACCTTAGGGGGATTAAATGGATATGTTTCTGGTATTTTTATTTCTAGTTGATATCTTCCTCCTAAAAAAGAAAAATGGGAAGAATTAAGAATGCTGTTCAATTCAATATATAAATACAAATAACTACTATTAGACTTTTCAAAACATCTATTAGTTTGTATTCAATTATAACAAAGTTGAAATGCTAAAATATCAAAACTACTGGTGTTTACAAGGATTATTTAAAGCATACAGAATATTCATCTGAATTTAGCTTAGCAGTAATAGAGCTGGAGATAAATGAATCCATTAAACCTAGAGACAATCCAATTCCAAAGATTCCATTAGAACAATTAATTAGTAGAACAGGCTCAGTCTCCTTTTGTTTTCAACAGTTTATCCAGGTAAGAGATGATGATTACAAGAAAAATAGCAAAAATTCAAAAGTAATATGTGGTATAATGAGAGAGTCCGTGAGATTGTGGCATAAAGACAAAAGACATATAAATATAATGCCACCAATAAAAAGAAAAATCTTTTAGCCAGTTCTTTCAAACAAAAAGTTTCAAGCTTTTCATTTGTGCCCTAAGGAGGGGCTTCATTGAATATGCCTGTAAGAGAAGCACCTGGAAAGGAGACAGGAGGATCAGGAGTTCAAGCTCAGCCATGGCCTGACATAGTAAATTCAAGGCCAGCCTGGAAAATATGAGACCGTATCTTTAAAAAACAAAAATAACAACAAAAAAAACTTTTTCAAGAATTTCAAAACAAAATCTAGCAAAACAAGACAAGAGACAGGTATAAAGATACACTAACACTATTCACATGTTCTTCCTTTAAATGGATACACAAAACACAAAACTTTATTTTAAATATCAATACTGGATGTAATTAGAATGCAGCTTCCGTTTTGTTTTCAAGTTATCTTGCAACCAGCAAATAAACATGCACTTAGTAAAAGCTTATCTAGGTTCTTAAAACTGGGGCAGTTAACTTGAAAGTAACTGCTTCTCAGTAAACTCTCAAAGGGGAAGTCTTAGATTGGAGGAGAGGCTAGATTAGAATTTTACCTCTAAACTGGGCATGATAGCACATGTATAATCCAAGCACATGGAAGGGGGAGGCCAGAGGATCAGGTATCAAGTTCAAAGGCCAGCAGGGGCTACAAGAGACCCTATCTCAAAGCAAAACAAAATTATACGTATAAATAAAGCCTACATCAAACAGACCTACCATTTTTAAAATGTCATGACCCACTAAGAAAGAATGTTCACTATTAAAAAAAAAAAAATAGGAGGGACTAGAGAGATGGTTTAGCAGTTAAGACCTTTGCCTGCAAAGCAGAAGGACCCGAGTCTGATTCCCCAGTAACCACATAAAGCCAGACACACAAGGTGGCAAATGTGTCTGGAGTTCATCTGCAGTGGCTGGAGACCCTGGCGTGTCCATTCTTTCTATCTGCCTCTTTCTCTCTCACCCTCTCTCAAATAAATAAAAAACAAGGGAGCTGGGCACAGTGGCTCACATCTATAATCCCAGCACTTGAGAGGTAAAGGCAGTTGGATCAAGTTCAACGTCAGCCTCAGCTACATACACAAATAGAAAAAAACAAGTCTGCAGAGACTGAGAGGGGGAAGAAATATGGGGGAGGGTGGGAGGGAATCATAATGGTTTATGGTCTATAATTATGGAATAAAAAGTAAAAAAAAAAAAAAAAAACAAGTTTGGTAAACTGGGGAGCTTGCACATCTGCTGGCCCAGGTTTAATTCCCAGTACTCAAGCACAAAGTGGTGCATGCTCCTGGAGTTCTCTGGCAGCAGCATGAGGCTGTGGTGCACCCATGTTAACTCTCACCCCTCCTTTTTCTCTCAATTACAAACTATGTGCTAGGGACAGTATTCAGCTCTTGATTTTTTTTTTCCCCCCGAGGTAGGGTCTCACTCTAGTCCAGGCTGACCTGGAATTCACTATGTAGTCTCAGGCTGGCCTTGAACTCATGGCGATCCTCCTACCGTGCACCACCACGCCCAGCTCTTGATTATTTTTCATTCAGCTGGGATTATAGAAATGGCCACAATACTCAACTTTCATGATTTTTGTCCAATTCTTTTCTTCTTATAATTCTTTTTTATAATGCTCTTTATGAAATAATTTATGAATTGAAAAAGATGACTGAATCATAGAACATATGGTAGCAGTGAAATATAAAGTAGCCAAAACAAATGGAAAAGGAAAACCAGAAAGATAAGAATATGTGAGGAAGTTGTGGCAATGTAGAGATGACAGATTACTTTCAGTATTATAAATACCAGCTTCAATTACAGGTATATTTGTCTTGAGTAACACACAGGCCCTTGTTTTTTTATCCTAAGATTCTTTTTTTTTCCTGATTAAATTTCAGGTTGCAATCTCTATAATCCATCACACAAAGCTCTTTTAAAATTAAAATTATTGTTTTGCTTTATTGAGGTAGGGTCTCACTCTAGTCCAAGCTGACCTGGATCTCACTCTGAAGCCCCAGGCTGGCCTCCTTATCTCAGCCTCCCAAGTGCTGGGATTAAAGAGATGTGCCACCAATTTTATTACTGTGCCAGCAACTTTATTATTTTTAAAGCATAAAATAGTTGGGTTTCATCATGTCAATTTTTCCTGATACAATTTTTTGTCCCACCACCCTAATAGCAGCTCTGAAAAGGGGGAAAGCATAAGTCTTTCCTTCCCAAATGTCTCAAACAATTTTTTAGTAGCAGTTTGAGAACCCAGAGATATCATAAATACTGCTAAACCCTGGAGCTCTCAAAATACTATTTCTACTCCATATTAAGTGGTTTTGCATTATCACAGTTTTCACCACTGTAGGATAAGCCCTGGTCAGGTGTCGTTTAGTGATGGATATGCTCTGAGAAGTGCATCATCACTGTGCAAACATCACTGAATATTAAGACAGCAATGATGTCACTATGCAATGTAATCTCAAGGAACCACTGTCATTCAAGTGGCCCATTAATGAACAATGCGACTTTTATAAACATATAAAATAACTTTCACTACAGAACATATACCTCTTAAAAACTATGTATTAGACACAAATCTTGTTATGTTGCTCAGGCTGGTCTGGCCATTAAGTTTCTGGAATTCTTCCATATTATTCTCCTAAAATAGCTGATCTACAGCATTAAGAGTCTCTGCTTATATCATGGCGCTAAGGCTGGCCTCAAACTGTGGCAATCCTCCTGGCCTCAGCCTCTCAAACTGCTGAGATTATAGGTATGAACCACAATACCTGGCTAAACATTTACAAACTAACTTCCTCCAAAGGGGAAAAGAAAATGGGATAAAAATTACTGAACTGCCTATTTAGATTCTTCTTTTGCCATTGAGCTATTTAGGCAAAAGAAGAAAACTAAGCAACATGCAATGTGAAAGCTTCCTATGCATACTGTTTGTCAATATGGTCACAATTTTTTTTGTGTGTAATTCTGTATGACAGATGTATGCCATGGTATATGTGTGGATGCCAGGGGACAACCTCAGAGTGTTTGTACTCTTCTTCTACCTTCCTTCAAGACAGGGTCTCTAGATATTTTGTCAATGGAGCCCTTGAACTGTTTTCTCCTGGTGCCACTTCTGGTTGTCCCCAAGGCGCTGGGTCATGCTGCATCTAGCTTATATGAGTGCTGGATCTAGCTTGGGTCAGCAGGTTTGTAAGGAAAGGCCTTTGACTGCTGAGTCATCTCCCCTATTCAAACTTATCTTTAATATTACATAAAGTTGCTTATTAAGGATAAGCATTTCACATGAAAGCTTTTGTTTTAGCTTTAAAAAATTTAGATCCAAAATAAATCTAGAGCTGGAGAGATGGCTCAGTGGTTAAAGGTGCTTGCTTGTAAAACCTAATGCCTGGATTTGATTCCCTAGAATCCATGTAAAGCCAGATGTGCAAGTGGTGCATGAGTCTGGAGTTCATTTGCAGTGGCAGGAGATCCAGGCATGCCCACAATCTCACTCTCACACAGTCTCTCTCAAATAAATAAATAAATTTAGAAACATAACTTAAACACAGGCTGGGAGATAATAAAGATCAATATTAGAGTACCTGCCCAGCACCCCTCCAAAAGCAAAATGAAAAATATAGATATCCAGTATACTCTGAAAAAATTAAGACTTCTCATTATCAGTATCATTTACCAATGTTTATATTTCAAAGAAAAAAAGTTATCTAGCTGGGAGTGGTGGCTCACACCGTTAATCAGAGCACTCCAAGAGGCTAAATGAGGGCTGAAGAGATGGCTTAGCGGCTAAGTCGTTTGCCTGCAATGCAGAAGGACCAGAGTTCGATTCCCCAGTGCTCATATAAAGCCAGATGCACAAGAGGGCGCATGCATCTGGAGTTCATTTGCAGTGGCTGGAGGCCTCTCTCTCTCAAATAAATAAATAAATAAAATATTGTTTTTAAAAAAAGAGGCTAAATGAGTTGGAAGTTAGCCTGAGCTAGAATGAGCCCCTGCCACCACCACCTCAAAAATAATAAAAAATAAAATAAAATAAAATAAAATAAAGGTCGGGCTTGGTAGTTCATGTCTTTAATCCCAGCACTGGGAATCACTGTGAGTTTGAGGCCAGCCCGGGGATACAGAGTGAGCTCCAGTTGTTTTACATTTTAAAATGTAAAAAATAAAATAAAATTTAAAAATCTAATATTAGGCCCCTTAAATGACATGTTTCCCAAACAAGTATCCATGTAAAGCCAGATGCACAAGGTGGCACATGTGTCTGGAGTTTGCAGTGGCTCGAGGTCCTGGTGCACCCATTCAATCTTGTTCTTTCTCTCTCTTTCTCTCACTCAAACAAATTAAAAATTTTTTTTGTTTGTTTTTGTTTTTCGAGGTAGGGTCTCACTCTAACCTAGGCTGACCTGGAATTCACTATGTAGTCTCAGGGTGGCCTTGAACTCACAGTGATCCTACCTCTGCCTCCCGAGTGCATGCGCCACCATGCCTGGCTTAAAATATTTTTAAAAAACAGACTAAGATAATCTATCAAGTATATTCCAAAAACATTAAAACTAAAGCAAAATACTATATTTAAAAGCAGCAATAGAAATAAGCACTTAAATAACTAAGCATATTTAAAAGCAACAAAGAATATGGTATGGTTCTTATCTTAAATTACCCCCAAAACAAGTGTACATTATCCAATTTTACAAATCCACCTACTTATGAAACATTGCTTAGGGGTAATGAGCATTCTAACTCTGAACTCACCAAAGAAGGTGCCTTATGATAAATATCCACTAATTCTGAAAGTGTTCTATAATAATGCTATTGCCCTTCTTCACTTTCAAAGTATCTCTAAACAACCTAAAAAAGCAACCCAGGACAATTATGGGGCTGGGGATACTGCTCAGCTTGTATACTGCCTGGCTAACATACATGAAGCCTGGGATTTGATCCCCGTCACCACAAAAAATAAAAGGGGGGAGAGACACATAACAAAACAAAAATTCAATTACAATGCCTGTTCTTAAATCCAGGAGATTGCAACAGAGTATGTGCTATGAAGACAAAGCTTTGATTTTCTTAGATAACTAAAGATCTCTAAGAAAAATTTTGAAAAGCAACAAAAATAGAAAATAAAATAAAGATCTCTGTTTAATGAATGTCAAAAAGATCTAAATGATAGTTTCCCTGAAAGCAACCGCACTAAACCAGTCCAATTAGGTGGTGTCCAAAAACAATACCTACAAGTGGTTCACAAGAAGCCATAACATTTTAGCACTTCAGAATTTATAAACTGGGAACAATGGCACATACCTGTAATCCAACCACTTGGGAAATAGAGGAAAAGGATTAAAAGTTAAAGGACAGCCTAAGTAGCCACTCAGAGTTTGAGGTCAGCCTACATCAAACAAAATCCCGTCTCAGAAAGAAAAGAAAGGAAGGGAAGGGAGAAAGTATAAAAACAAAAAGAAAAAAGAAAAAAGAGGGGAGGGAAGAGAAGAGGGAAGGGGAAAAGGAAGGGACAGACTTGGTGATAAAAGCCAGGGCACAGTGGTGATTCATGCCTGTAATCCCAGGACCCCAGTATTAGGAGGCTGAGGTAGGATGATCATGGGAAAGAGGTCAAAGTCAGCCTGGACTATAGAGTGAGAACTTGTCTCAAAAACAACCAAAATAAGAAGAAAAAAAAAAGGAAAGAAATTGTGATGTCATACTATGATATCCTTTAAGGGTAAGGTTCTGAATGGGGAAAAAATAATAGATTTTTCTAAAGGTTTTTGATAATCTCACTTATACATTAAGAGATGCCACCTCATTCTAAATAGTCATAACACACTTGAAATAGACTCTGAAGCAGAAGGCTGCCTGAAGTCAGCTCCCACTTGTTCTCAAGATGTTTGACTTCAGACAAGTCACTCAACTTCTCCAAGACTGAGTTTATGTAGGAAAGTGGTAATTATACTTACCTCATAAGATTTTTTTTACATAGACTGAATGAGAAAATACCATACCATTGCTTTCTATTAAACAAATATTGAATTATTATTATATGCAAGAGTCATGGTTATGCTACATAATCCAAATTTACAATATCCATTCATAAAAATTTATCTAATAAGAACTTAAAATACTATAAAGCTTTTTCCTATATCTTATGCCCAATTCTGTGTTCTATAATTTGTGAACAAAAAGATCGCCAAAGTTGTCTCCTCCTTTTATTTCTGTGTCATGAAATGATACTGAAAATGGTCCTAAGTAAAGTATTGGGACTACAACCTATACAAAGACATGAGAAAATGAAATACTAAGTGACAAATAGGGAAAAAAGCTTTAAAAAAAACAGCAGCACGTACATGCGTGCGTGTGTAGGCCAGAGTCTGACACCAAGATCACTCTCTCCCTCCTCTCTGCCTCCCATGCATGATACTGAGCCATCTCCCCAGTCCCATAAATCAGTTTTAAGCCTACATTTGTTTTAAGTATCATATGAAGGGTAACTGAGAGTCTATGGTCTGTCCAAGACTGTCCAAGTTCAAGGCTTAACATTCTCTATGTTTTATTCTGTGATGACTTTAAGGTGAAAGAATTGGGCATATGAAATAGAAGAGCTTTACAACAGAATAAAACATACAAAATGTTACAGTCTATCCTGTATAATCTATAACTTGGACTACATCTATTTTGGGGAAAAGAAAAATAATAGCTAAATTTCAGTAAGAAAAATCAGTCTACGTTAAGAGTCAAAAACTGCAGAATAACCCTAAATCAAATGAAATTACCTTCCATATAGTTTATAAAGCTTCAAGATTGTTCTCATTGAATGTTTCAGACGAGTTCTAAAATGCACAAAATTTTGATACACAATAAAGTACTTGCCTTCATATGGTGTGTCTGGAGGTCCTGCTATTTCTCCTCTTAATTCTGTAAAATTCTCATCTACAAGATCTACTTTAATTTGATTTTTGCTCGTCTTAAAAATAAACAGAAAATAAATGTTAGTTATATCATCAAGAAAGCCTATTTTTAAATATTACCTACTAAAAATTTAAAGCCCCCCTTTTCATATAGGTTCAATCATTTGCTCTATTAAAAAAAAGTCTGTTTTCTAGTACTTAATTAAAAATACTTAAAACACATTGATTCTCGACCTTTGGCTGAAATCAAGTGTAAAACTACTTAAAACAAAAAACTGACAAATTTTAACTTTAATGCTTTTAATAAAAATACCAACTTGAAAATAATAGTACAATGGTTTGTTGATCTTATAGGCATTTTATTAGAGAAAAAAGACAAACTTTTGTATTTCTTTTTTAAAATATTTATTTTCAAGCAGACAAATACAGAGAGGGAGGGAGGGAGGGAGGGAGGGAGAGCGCACCAGGGCTACCACCTTGTGGGTCTGGCATATGTGGGTACTGGGGAATTGAACCTGGGGCCTTAGGCACTGGAGGCAAGTGCCTTAACCACTGAGCCATCTCTCCAGCCCAAACTTTTATATTTCTAATTCCATGTGTGGATGTGTGTTAGGTCCCAAGTGCTGGGATTAAAGGCGTGTGCCACCATGCCCGGCTCCAGTGGTCTTTTTATGTTTGTTTGTTTGTTGAGACAGTGTCTCACTCCTGGAATTTACTCTGCAGTCTCAGGGTGGCCTCACACTCATGGTGATCACCCTACCTCTGCCTGCTGAGTGCTGGCCAATTCATGGCTTTTTTTTTTTTTTTTTTTTTTTTTTTTTTTTTTTTTTTTTTTTTTTTTTTTTTTTTTTTTTTTTTTTTTTTTTTTTTTTTTTTTTTTTTTTTTTTTTTTTTTTTTTTTTTTTTTTTTTTTTTTTTTTTTTGATTTTTCAAGGTAGGGTCTCACTCTAGTCCAGGCTGACCTGGAATTCACTATGTAGTCTCAGGGTGGCCTTGAACTCACTTCAATCCTCCGATCTCTGCCTCCAGAGTGCTGGGATTAAAGGCATGTGCCACCATGCCCGGCTAAATTCAGGGTTTTTAAAAGACATTTAGGTCATAAACTCTCATTCAAATCAATCAACTCTAGATGTTTGGGTTAACTGGTTAAAATACAACACCATCCACTGCAATGATAAAAGCCTAGACATAAATAATTTAACTTTCCATGACAAAAATCTTAATACTACAGTAAAATCTTCCAATGCCTCCGAATTTTTTTTCCTTAGCTTACGTCAATGACAACTACCTACTATCTAAAAGAAGTCTACTTTTTTTTTTTGGGGGGGGGGTGTCAAAGTAGGGTCTCGATTTAGCCCAGGCTCACCTGGAATTTACTATATAGCCTCAGGCTGGGCTTGAACTCATGGCAATATTGCTACCTCTGCCTCCTGAGTGCTGAGATTAAAGGTATGTGCCACTACGCCTAGCAAAAGTCTACTTGAGATTTATCTACATCTACTTATTTTGCACTGTTTCCAGAAGTACTTTATCTTATTATATTCCTTAAGTCTCTTAATCTGAAATAGTCCATTCTCAGAATCGTGGTGACCTCAACTGATTCAGAAAACCAACAAAATTCTCATTAATATTCCCAAGTACCTACCTACATTCATTCTCATACTTGTACAAGTGTCATACTGGTTTGTACTATGTATTCTTAATATACTGAACCTTGTCCTTATACGTGGCTTTTGTTGTTTGTTTGGAGCTTTTTGTTTAAATTCCTTATCTATTTACTTATGTGTGAACTTGTTAATTATTTAGGGGGCGCACATGCGCGCATCAGACGGCAACCCTGAGGCGTCTATACTCTTCTGCCACCTTGAGACAGGGTCTCTTGCTGCTGCAAACTGTACACCAGTCAAACTGGCCCATCCTGGCTCCACCTCCCACTGTCACAGTTTATGTAAGTGATACATCTACTTTTATTAAAAAAAAAAAAAGATTTCAACAGTAGTTATTTGGGCTTTTAGAAATACACTAATAGATAGAATATTAAGAATTAATGTTAGTCAGGCATAGTGGCTACCAACTTTAATCTCAGCACTTGGGAAGCTAAGATAGGAGGACTGACATGAGCCAAAGGCCAGCCACAGCTACAAAGTGAGTTCTAGGTCAGCCAGGGCTACAAGGCTCAAAGTCTTGGCTTCTTTTATCTCTAATAAAAGATAGCAGCAGCTTTACTTTTTTGTATAGTAAATAGTTTTAGTATAAAAGCAATATTTAACTCGAAATCCAAATTTTTAAAATTTCATGATTCATAGTATTTTAATAAAAACAAGATAAAACTTACTTTCATGTGTTCTAGGAGTTCTAATTAGTACTGGCTTTACGACCATAAGATAATGTACATTTGGAATTAAGTATTCATCTTTTTCTGAAAATATTTTTTTCAAAAATTGAAATAAAGATACATAATGAAGGGCTGGAGAGATGGCTCAGCGGTTAAGGCACTTGCCTCCAGTGCCTAAGGCCCCGGGTTCAATTCCCCAGGACCCACAAGGTGGTGGTCCTGGTGCATTCTCAGTCTCTCTCTCTCTCTCTCTCTCTCTCTCTCTCTCTCTCTCTCTCTCTGCTTGAAAATGAATAAATATTTTTTTAAAAGATACATAATGAAAACTTCTTCCTATGCCGTAGAAAACTGTTAACATTCCTTGTACTTATGGTAGATGAGGAAATTTACATCTTAGTAAAAGTACTTTGTCCAGTACAAGAGTATATGTTAAGAAACCTGGAAGTATTTTCCCTAAGTCACATGTATTAATACTTCCATTTTTCCCATTAAGATTTTTAAATAAGCGAGAATAATTGTATCTTTCCGATTTGCCAAAGATTCTCAAAGCATTAAAGTTTTGGGAAGGAAGGAAGGAGTTAACAAAGATTAGAAAATTTGCTTTCTAGAACTGCTCCAATTCTCTGGTTAATAAAATGCTAAATAATTATTAATTTTTACCTGTCCTTATTTCTGTCTATACCTCCCCCCCTTGAATGTTAATTCAGAAGTAAAAATGGACTTTTTTCTTTCATTCTAGAGAAAGAACACTATTAGTCTATGAAGAATTTACTAATTCATAAATCAGCTCAGGAAAATACTATCACCATGATGAATTCCATTATACAGAAGCCATCTACAAGGTCTAGAATAGGGTTTTTATCTGCTGATAACTAAAGATAAAAGAAAACGTTAAGTTAAAAAACAAGGATTTTTCACAGCTCCATTTTTCTATCAAGAAAACATATCTTTTATAACCCTCCAATATGACTCAAGCATCTAATTATTTCACAATCCAAAACTTCCCCAACCCCCAGACACTATCTTATAACCTCAGTGTATGGCTGAAGAGTATTAGGAAATAGAAAACAGCAAAGAGACAATTGTCTTTGGAGTCAGACAGACAGATGTGTGTTGAATCCTAGTTCTGTCACTTGTGTTCATGATTTAGGTTCACATCTATCTCTCAGTTTTGTTAATAGAAAATGGAAATACGTATCTTAAAATTATTTTGGGTATATAAATTTTACTATTTGGGTACCTTGACTCTTTCTTTTTTAGCAGTGGTGGGAACTGCACTTGGGGTTCTGGATAGGCTAGGCAAGCTACATAACCAGCCCTTATTCTCAGGATTCAGTAAGTCTATAGCATAGTTGTATTACTACCCTTGCGCTAACAACAATAACTGCAAAACCTCTGATATTAAAGTCTTATTTTATAAAATATACTTCACAGTTCTACTGCCAGTCTAAGAATATAAACGGATTTCTAAAGATAAACAACAAACCCTGTGTTACTCGTCTTAATGACTGCAACAACTGAACAGGCACTCCATCTATTGAGGATAACTACAAAGCTGTTTTTCTTTAACTTTCTTCAAATTCAGTTAAACACAAGGCAGGACCTCTAATAGTCTTGTTTGTTTTAGTGTGCCTTTGGATCTACAAAGCATTACTAATGTGTAAAGGGGAAAGATATAAAGAAAAGATCTAATATAAAAATAAAATTTCCAGGGCTGAAGAGATGGATTATCGGTTAAGGCGCTTGCCTGAAATGCAGAAGGACCCAAGTTCAATTCCCCAGTGCCCACGTAAAGCCAGATGGACAAGAGGGCACGTGTGTCTGGAGGGCACGTGTGTCTGGAGTTCATTTGCAGTGTCTGGAGGCCCTGGCGTGCCTATTCTCTCTCTCTCTCTCTCTCTCTCTCTCTCTCTCTCTCTCTCTC
>PVHP010027095.1:0-24125 GCA_004024765.1 Zapus hudsonius | reverse complement strand
GGGAACTGCACCACAATCAAGGGCTGTGTGGCTCTTTCTCTGTCCCTCCGCTGCTGCAATTTTCAAAGGAGTTTGCCTCGGGCACTTTTAAATGATGGTGTCTCAATTCTGTAATCATCTTTCAAGAGCTTTCTCTTCAAGGGTCTTTTAGGTAAACCTAGTCCGTCAACCACACTTATGGACTCAAGACTCACACTCCCAATATGTCGTCCTGTGTGTGGGTGTAGGCACGAGGCCACATGCACAGTGGACAGATGTAGATTTTTAAGAATCTGAAGAACCTAAAGCTAGGAAGGGGGATGTAGATCACCTATCCTTCGAGTTTGTCTTTTACAAGGGTGTTACAGGGCTCCGGCTGTTATCTCCTCCCGAGATTTCTGCAATCCCCAGGTTTGGCCCAGGTCCTTCTTTCAAACTAATCTCTCTGTGTGTCAGAAGGCAAAGACTTCTCCACTGGTGAGGGCTAGGTGATGTCCTGTCCCTTCCCATTCCATCTAGGCTGTCAGCCTTCGAACTGAGAAGTGAACCACAGCCATGAGTTTAGGACCACACAGACAGTCACCAGCCATGCAAAGCCACACCTTGCTGTGATTTAGGATACAAAGACTGCCACAAGCAATTCTGAAAACCTGTCTTTTTATGACAGAGAACATCAGCTTTTTCTAGATAGATTTGAAAAAGACATCCTAGGGCAGGCACAGAGCCCCTCTCTCTCTTGCTCACATACACATCTATGGACCTTAGCATCTCTTGGGCTACAGTTCCCTTTGATGTGGACCTGTCTGCTGAGTAGCTCACCCAGTACAGCCCTCAGCCACCTACTCCCTTCACAACTGTGGGAAAAGGACCATGTCCCTTCCCGAAGGCTGGAACCCTGCTCATGGTCGCATCTGGACAGCTTCAAAAGACTAAATGAGAGTATCTTTACCCTATCTGCTCTCTCTTCTGCTGCTTGACAGAAAGAGCTCAGGAAGTTGTAGAAGAGACATCTGGATCTCTATAATGGTTCCAGGAGATGTAATTCTTTTCACATTTCTCAGTGGTTAATGTTCGATAATCAGCCATGAGTCATGTTCCTCCAATGAGGCTACAGGGTGACAGCATGTCATGGTACTTTCTCTCTGGGTTCCTACAGGAAGGTTATACAACCTGCTTCATTGAAGACATACATTACATACATGGCATAAACTTGTCCTCATTCTTCTCATTCTACCTCTTCAGATGGGAACATGCAAGTCAGTTGTTCATATGAACAAAGAACATGGAGCCCCAGGGAGCAGTGCTGTTGAGATGGTACTTCAGAGAAGTCTGTTATGGTTTGACTGTGAAGTGTCCCTCACAGGTTCACATTTTTGAACAATTGTTCCCTAGCTGGCGGTGCTAGTTTGGAGTTCTTGGAACCTTCAGGAGGTAGGGCTTGGTTCCTGGGGTTAAGCCCCTGGCTCCTGACTTCCTCTCTGCTTCTTGATCCACTGTGAAGTCACAGTCTCTCGGCCTGTTCCCATGGCCGTGAACTGAGCCACTCCACCATGCCTTTCCAGCCATGCCTTCCCGCTGAAACTGTGCACCAAGCTAAACCTTTCCTTCCTTATTTCTGGCAGCTATAGTGGTCACAGTGACAGCAAAGTAACCACTCATCTGATATGATCTAGAAACAAGGATACTGCTTAAAACACTAAGCTCTCTCTCCTGTTTACGAATGCAGCAGCAGAGGTTTTGCCAGAACCCCAGGCTTCACTGTGCAAGTAAACTGGGTTAACTATGAATATGGCTGAGCAGACAAAGGATAGTTACAAACACCTGCTCTAAGCATACCACAGCTCTGGAAACCTTCCCTGGCATCTTGCCTTTTGGTGTCCAGAGGAATATAGCCAAACTGTCTCTGTTCTGTTTGCCAAATAGGTAAGTCCAAATGTCTCTCCAGCTCATGAACTAGAACCTACTCAGTGACAGTACATACTTCCCTAGGCTGGAGCAATAGGACCTTCTGTAAAGACCAGCACCAGGTAAAAACTTCTCTTGCTGCATTAAAAACCTCCTAGGAAGCCCACGTGATGTCTCACTCGCTGCTTGCATGCAGACAGTCCCATGACCTTCAGGTTCTATGGCCACTACAGTTCATGATTTTTAGTGCAGAAATGTGCCTATAACTAAATCTAGATTACTCTTCAAGAGGGTTGCAGTAAAGGGTACATCCCATGAACAGGCAGAAACTGGCACTCTTGGCTTATCCCTAACTTGCTGCCTTAGATGTCAATTCTGATCCTAAGTTGTCTTATCACCCCATGAGCTCGCTGAAACAGCCTTATTTGGGGTGTCTGCTGGCATGTGTTTAACAAGGCTAAAACTGTTACTGGCAAGTAAGTGGATGGCAAGAGCAAAGGGGTGTGAGGCCTGGCCCTACCACTACGGGGTGCAGGTGTGCTGAGCACTCATACTGGCTCAGAGGAGCTACCCGGTAACATTTTTAGGAAGTTTACATGGAAGGTTGCTATGGTTAGGATACTGAATATCTCCCAGAGGGCCAAGTGTTAAAGGCTTGGCCCCCATGGTGGTGGTGTAACCTTCAGGAGGTAGGGACTAATAGGAGGTCCTTAAGGCATGGAGCATTGAACAGTAAGATTCTTGTCTCTTCTTCCTCTGTCATGTGCTTCTTGCCATTGTCATCCAGACCCCCCCAGCAGCCACATCTTGGACTGGAACTTCCAAAACCATGAGTCTAAACAATTTTTTTCTCTTTGTAAGTTAATTATCTCAGGTATTTTGTTATAGTGAAGAGGAGCTGACTAAAAGAAGCTGCTAAACAAACATCAATGAAGTTATATATCCTTATAATGACATGTTACTACATGGTCCTATGGGAATATGACCTAACATCATGCTGCTTCCCTCCTCAGCCAAACTTGTCAGTGATGTCATGTGATGTCATATGAAACCAGCCAAGGAGGGTCTGTTTGCACCACAGAAATAGGCAAATACTAGTCATCATGACTGTACTTCTTCCTATGGAGAGCTGATTGTTAAGTTATCAACACCTCACTGTATAGTAGCCATGTGACCTTGTTGAGTTATTCAATGTCACAAAGCTTTCGTGTTCTCTTCTGTGAGACGGTGGTAATTGCACTGTCTCCTGGGCACTGTAAGGACCTGCTGGAACACTGTGGGTACAGCAGCACGGTGCCTAGCTCACGGCATGGCACACACTTCATCACTGGCACTCTTTCCTGCAAGAGTGCCTTCTGCAAACTTCCCACTCACTACCCTGTAAGCAGAACACGAGGGCAGCACGATCCTTGGACCAGTGAGAACTCATCCCCAGCAGGGGCTGTGGAGACACTGAGTGTGGGTACTGAGGAAGTACTGGTAGAAGACATGGGTGCTTATTCCTGCTAACTCTGAACTTAAACTGACCGAAGGAGCATTATTTAATAAAGCATCATTATAATGATCTGTTAAATTAGGGAGGCAAAGTAACTAGGTTTAGGGAGTTGCCTAGGAAGTCCCAGAGGCTGCATGAAGCTCGAGGCAGGCAGGCAGCATGGGGGACATTCTTACTCAGTGAGAAAGGCGACGGACAAGGCACCAGGCCTCCATTTTATCTGTTCCTAAGAGTTCTTTCCACTTTTTCTTTCTCCTCATTAACACTGGTTAGGCTCAGGATGACTGTTGTTTGCAGAGAAGGGATACAGGATATGGCAGAAGGTTAAACTAGAATGTGAAAGGAACCAAAAGAGAGGGAGAAAGCCCAGAGATGGTGACGGTTGGGGTGAGGAGAGATGGCGGGGTGGTCGAGAGATGGCCCTCTAGAGATAGCATATTTCTAATTCCACTGACAGCCTGGCATCTCACATCTCTTCCAGCCTCATTGCTTGGCTGTGTTCAGCCACTTTTACCTATTTTCCCTGTTGACATGGATAGAAAATTGAGCAATTACCCTTAAACTCAGAGCTCTCAGATCATCCAGATTGCTACACTTGCAGAATTAAGTCCCCAATCGCCCCTGGCTAGAAGTGGCTCAACTCAGCTTGTCCTTTAGGAATTAAATACTTTTTGGTTGGCCAGAAGGATTTATTATTCCTAAGGTTTTAAGGCATTCTATTCCATCAAAACTAGTCCTCAGGACGCAAAGGAGATGGCCTTATTCAGTAGGGTTGAGGTATACCCATGGGCTGAGAGCTGCCAGGAAGAGGGATTACAATCCTCACCACAGCCCAGCACTACACAAAAAGGCAATGGTTAAATACACACAGTGACTTTTTAAAATTAAGCTCCTGTTTTCAGAGACTTTTCTTTTGGAATATGTTGTGTAGTATGTGTGTGGGGGGTGTTGTATGTCCTTACATGTATAGGTGTGCACACCCAGTGCACATGTGTGCGGAGGTTAGAGGGGGATGTGTTCTCCTCTCTCATTCCTATGACTAATTGCTTTGAGACAGGGTCTCTCACTGGAGCTCACCATTTTTGGCTAGATTGGCTGAACAGTGATCCCCAGAGATCCTCCTGTCTCTGCCCTCCTTGGCACTGGGGTTACAGGTGTGCATGGTCAAGTCCGGCTTTTTACACAGGTGCTAAGGATTGAACTTGGGTTCTCAGCTTGTGCAGGAGGCACTCTTGTCCACAGGCATTTCCCAGCTCCCTGACTTTCTACTTTTTAAATCATATCTATGAGGTTAAAAATGTCTTTTTAACCCAAACTTAGCTCTGAGACAAATAATGTGAAGGCTGAGACCATGTCCAGAGATGTGTTGAACCTAAATCTTCTTTATCTAGTTTGAAGATAAAGAAGCTTTCTTCCATCTGTGTGCCTCTCTCTCAGTGCTCATCTCCACAGCTCCACATCCTGTCCTGTCTGCCTTCTAGAAGCTGGGAGAGACTAAGCAAGACCGGAAGAGGCTAGGAGGTGACATGCACTGCACTTCGAGTCTCTCTCCTCTGTCTCCCAACTTTCATGCCCCTCTCCTGGCAACTTCCACTCTTCTTTCAAATTGTTCTGAAAGTCACTTCTTTAGACTGGCACTCCCTCACTACCCAATTAAATTAAGCATCTGTGTTTTGTCCTCTCAAAGAAGTACCCCACCCTCTTCCTTCAGGGAATCTGACTTATTATTACGCAGTCATACTTATTACTTATCATTACACAGTCATAATCTGTCCCTGCAAATTTAGTGCATGGCAACTGAATTTCTATTTGCCCTGCTAGGCTGTAAGCTGCATGAGGGTGAGGACAACAGATGTCATGTTCACCTTCATATCCCCAAGGCCCAGACTCACACGGCATGTATCAGTGTTCATCAAATGATTGCTGAGTCAACCAGTGAATGGCTTGCCCAATGTCATTTACAGAAACTGTGTTTAGTCTCGTTCTTCTTTCTCAAACTCTATACCATCCTCCATGACAGAAGTCTAATGGCCTTCAAGCAAGCTAGAAACTTGACTCTAAGAATGGAAGACCTAAGAATTGACAGATGGAATTACATGAAATCAAAAAACTTCTCCAGGGCTAGAGAGATGGCTCAGCAATTAAGGCACTTGCCTGAAAAACTAATGACCTGAGTTAGGTTCCCCAGTACTCATGTAAAGCCAGATGCACAGGGTGACATAAGCATCTGGAGTTCGTTTGCAGTGGCTAGAAGTCCTGGTATGCCCATCCCCAACTCTCTCCACAGCAAAGAAAATAATCACCAGTGTGAAGAGAAAGTATACAAGATATATGAGAAAAAAACCTTTGCCAACTACACATCAGACAGGGAATTCATATCTATAATATATAAAGAAATGTACAAATTAAACACTAAAACAGCATCTAATCATTAAATGAGCTAAGGAATGAACTAAATCAACAATTTTTAAAAGAAGAAATTCAAAGAAATATTTTTTTAAATGTTCAATATCCTTGACTGTTAGAGAAATGCAAGTTTAAACTACTTCAAAATTCCACCTCACCCAGTCAGAATGATTATTTAAAAAAACCAATGATGGGCTGGAGACATGGCTCGGTGGTTAAGGTGCTTGCCTGCAAAGCCTAATAATCCAGGTTCGATTCCCCAGTACCCATGTAAAGCCGAATGCACAAAGTGGTGTATGCATCTGGAGTTTGTTTACAGTGGCTGGATTCCCTGGTGCACCCATTCTCATTCTCTCTCTTTCACTCTCCTTGCAAATAAGTAAATAAATAATTTTTTAAAAAAACCAATGACAACAAATGCCGAGGAAGTGGGGAAAGAGGAAGACTTGCACACTGCTGATAGGTAAGTCAGTGTGGAGGGGCCCCAGAAGACTTCTACCACTCCTGGGAATATACTCAAAGGACTCAAAGCCAACAAGCCACAGAGACACGTGCACACTCACGCTTACTGCAGCAGCACTCCTCATACTAGCTAAGGCATGGAGCCAGCCTTGATGTCCATCAACACACAACTAAACAGAAAAAATGTGGTACCTCTCCAGATTGGATAATGACTTTTACAGGAAAATGGATACAACTAGAAATGACTACATTAAATGAAAGAAGCCAGACTGAGACAAATACTACATGCTCTCTCTCACATGCAGACTCTAGATTTAAATATATGTAAAATATATGCATATACATGTATATAAATATGTGTGTGTGCAGGTCACGAAAGTAGAAAGGAGACCCTGGGAGGGGAGGAAGAGACATTAAGGGAGGGGAGAGGGCGGTTAAAAAAAAGAGAAAGTTGAAGGGGGGTGTTCTTGGAAGGGAGCAGAGACCAGCAAGGGGAGAAGGATGGACAAGAACAAAGTATGTGACATATATGTATGATAACGTCTTCATGAAAACCATTACGAACTTTAGAAATAAGCAAGAGTGGATGATTCTGCTATTGGAGGATGCTCGTCTAAATAGGAAGGTCAGTTTTGCCGGCCTACAATTTGGGACACGAAGGCCATCTGGGGCTCTGGCCAGATTCTCAGCCCCATTTCTCCAAGGCACTTGGTCAGTGACAGCTGGGAGTAATCCAAGCTAGAATCAGTGGCTAGAAGGCACACAGTGATCTTTACACCTTCACTAGAGGCAGCCTACGTGGGAGCTGGATTGTCTGGAGTTAGAACGAATGAGAACTAGGCTTGGCTCCACCAGCTTGCTTCTCTTCTGGCTACATGGACTTTTTAAACCATTTTCCACGTGGAATCTCTATGTCAGGCATCTTGCCCAGGATGGTCATTCATTCTCCTCTAGCTAACCACATCCTCATTCATCCTTTAAGGCCTGGTACAAGTTCTTCCTACTTCTTGAAGTGCTCTCAGTCCACAGGGATCACATTCTCTTCTGAACTCACGGCCACTAATAACGCACTAATACAGGATGGCTGTGCTGCCTCGCCATCCATTATCCTGCTTCTCAGCACTGAAACCTTGTAGCGCTTTTCATCTCCCATGTTTTTATCCCCCAACAAGGCTCTGTTTCCTTTGGAGCAGGAGGACCACACTGGACCTTGGGAAGGACTTGCAAATTGGTCCCCAGAGGCCTAATCCAACTTGCAGATGTGTTCTGTTCTGCTTATAAAGTGTTTTTAAAATTCTTTCTTGGGGGCTGAGGGTACAGACAGCCTGCTCAGCAAGTACAAGGTTCTGAGTTCACTCTCCAGCACTGCCCACTGAAATTCTTTTGTTTCATTTTTTTTAAAATTTATTTTAAGTTTTTGGTGCTGAGGATGGAAACCCCACAGGGTGTTCAGGCATTTTACCACTGGAGATATATCTCTGGCCTGTCATTTTTTAAATATAAATGTGAAAACTTTGGGTCATCCTCTCTCCTTTTTATACTCACCACAGGCTCCAGCACCTTCCATCACTTTCCTTCCATATTTTTAAAAATTTTTATTTGAGGCAGGGTCTCACTCTAGTCCTGGCTGATCTAGAATTCACGCTCTAGCCTGGGCTGACCTAGAACTCACAGTGATCCTCCTACTTCAGTCTCGAAGTGCTAGAATTATCCACCACGCCCAGCCTTGCTTCCTGCTTCTGCTGTATGTCTCATATGTTTTTATGATTTGTCTGATCCCTTCAGCCATCTGAACTTATAGCCTAGCCATGATCTTGCAAAAAGCCCCAAGTCACATGTTCAGAATCACCCAAAGTCACCTATAACTGGCACTCTGTCTATTTTTCATTCTGAAAATATACCTGATCTTCAAAGCTCCCTTCTCCATCTGTTTTTCTGTTCTCTTCCCTAGGGTGTATGAGGATGAGGACAGAGCCTGGGTACCAGAGGCCTGGGAGAGAGAGTTGAGAGTTCTCCAGGCAGAATGAGCCCCAGGCACCAGGCTGAATGCTGAGGAGACAAGGCTCCTGGATGTTTTATAAGAGTGGCAGAGAAGGAAGGACAAAGACATGCAAGCCCCATCACCAGCATCTCCAGCAACACAGCCCCAGCAGCACCGCATGAAGACCTGCTGGCTTTCTTCCATAAAATCTAACCTCCAGGACTGTCAGTGCAAGGAGACCACATAGAAGGAGGGAGACCTGCCCTTAAATCTTCATTTCTCCCTCAGATTACTCACCCCTGCTAGATGTAAAAAGATGCCAGCCCCTTCCCAGGTGGTGATGCTCCTTGTGCTCAGAACATCAATGAACCTAGATGAGGTTTTATTAATGGAATCAGTAGGTTTCCATACAGGTGTCCAAAGAGCTCTTTAAGGCTACTGCTGAGTGAGTGGCCATGGATGATTGACGGGAATCATTCCTGGAGTCTCCCCACCCACTAGATGAATAAGTTCAAAGAAGCAGCCTTCACTAGCCAACCAAGTAATTCTCTGAGTAAAGATAACTCTGGAAACTAGTTATATGTAACATATGATTCTTACCGTATAATGGATTCTAAACATTCACATGCAAGGAAATGGGATAAGTCGAGTGTGAAGTGTGACATATGAGCTGATTTGCCATTAAAGAATGCAAGCATAACTGCATGGAAAAACAGATGTATGTTGGGAGGGGGTGTCTCTCTGGGCGGGAGAAGCCAGCGCTCTCTTACAAGGAAGGGGTTTGGGCTTCAGCACCAAAATTAGGGCACCAAAACAAGTTTCACGTACCGGGCTTATGAAAGGGAAAAGCACTGGAAGTATTCTCTGAAATAGGTGTCTTCTTCCCTTCCTTAGTGAAATTTTACTGAGCACCCAATCAATAGCTCTAAGCAGTCTTCAATATAAACTATCTATGGATGGAGATACCTTCTATTTGAGGCATTCCTTCTAGAGGCCGAGTTCAAGAGCTCTGGGATCAAGGGTGTTACCAAATCCTGCTACCATTGACGGGTTGTGTGACTTTGAGGATGGTTACCCTTCCTTGCCTTAAAAATGGGAATAATATGCAACATGAATAAATGCCTATTAACAGTTCAACACGTTGTGGTACGTCCATACTGTGAAGTACTACTCAGCAATCAAAGAGGCAAATAATAAATGTAACAACCTGGATCAATCTTAAAATCATTATACCAAGTTAAAAACAATAGGTGAAGGGCTGGGAATGGTGGTGTATTCATTTAATCCCAGCATCTGGAGGCTGAGGTAGGAGGATCATCATCAGTTCAAAGTCAGCCTGAGACTACATAGTGAATTCCAGGCCAGCCTGGGCTAGAGTGAGACCCTACCTCAACAAAACAAAAACAAAAGGTGATGACTGTGCTTTATATAAAATACAGTAAAAATTATATAGTTCTGCTTACATTTCTATAAAATCCTAGAAAATGAAATTATTCTATCATGAAGACAATACATCCATAGTTGTCTGAGGCCAGTGGCAGAGTAGGGATGGATTAGGGCAGGAACTCTGGGGGTGATGGAACCAGGCTGTGTACTGACCATGGCACTGGTTTCACAAGACTTCCACATGGGTCAAAACTAAGTGTGCACTTTATGTAGCTAAGACTCACTGCACTTAAATCAGACATCAATAAAATTGACTTTAAAACTTTCCTAAGGAGCGTTCTTGATCATTAAATGACATAAAATGTAAAATATAAGCCAGGTATGGTGTCATATGCCCATAATCGCAGCACTTCGGAGTCTAAGACCAGAGAAACATGAGTTCAAGGCCAGCCAAGGCTACATAGTGAAATCTTGTTTCAAAAACACCAACCAGGGCTGGTGGGATGGCTCAGTGGATAAAGTGCTCCCCCACTCAAGCCTGAGTACCCAAGTTCCTAGACCTCACCTAAAAAGCTGGAAACCACGTTGGGCTTCTGAAATTCCAGCATGGTGATGGAAGATAGGAGGCAGAGACAGAGGAATGTCCTGGACAGCAAGGGACAGCAAAGAACAGCAGAGTAAAATCTCAATAGCAGATCTAGAGAGAAGTCCTGTCTCACAGTGAAGTAAAGGTGACAGCTGACCCAAAATTTGTCCTCTGACCTCCACAATACACTGTAGCACACACACATGCACACACACACTCACACTTACACACTCAAAATAATAGAAAGAAAAAAATAATAGAAAGAATGGAATGTAGCTTTGAGAGCTGGAAAGTGAAGTCTGAAAGAACAACTTCACAGAACAGCCTTAACAGCAGGGCGGCCGCTGAAGAATAAAGGATGGTCATACTGCAGCAGAACCATCCAAATGGAAGTAGAGTTTAGAAAAACAGACCAAAGGACAACCAACTGACAGAAAAAACCACTGACATTCGGTGGTCTGCATGGACATTCACACTTACAACTGAAGTCACAAAAGAAAAGGGAGGGAAGGAAAACAAATCAAGAAAATGCTGCCCCCTGCCCCGCCCCCACAGCCAATCAACCACGTTTCCACCTCTGAGACACAGGGGACCTGTGCGCTGAGTACAGGCACACAGTTCCCATACACACACCCTTCCCCTTCCCTTCCCCTCCCCATGCAGTTAGCCTACATTTCTGTCTTGTAATTGGGGACCCATGTGGGGCACAGCTGCAATCACGTCACCTCCCCGTCCAAGCAGCACACCACAGAGCACCCAAAGACACCTTAGCACTGGTGTGCCAGAAAGACCTGACCACCCACTCTCCAGATGGGACCCTAACGATCAAGCTGTAGAGAAACTGGATGCTTCCTCCCTGCTGGAAAGTGCTCTGCACAGGCTGCTGGGGGAGAGAAGCCGACAGTCTTACCTAGTGGTAGATCTACTCTGTGTGCCCATGGTACAGTGATGGTATGACTACCAGGGGGAAACAAATGCCCTCTGATTGGATTTGAGGCCCACACCTCAGGAGGAAGTTCACCTTTGGTCAGAGAAGCTTCTTTTTGCAGATGGAGGTGACTACTGAGGAGACTCAAAACTTAACCAAGTGCTGAGAATCAGGGACTGTTGAGTGCTCAGCACTAAATGAGACATCCCTATAACCCCTCCATGGCTCAGGCAACACCAAGGAGGAGGGGACAGAAAGAATTAAGAGTCAGAGGATGAACACTATCTCCTGGATATGAAGTGGCCATTGCACTCATGATGTCACAGCACAATACTGGCCCAACACTGGGACACATGAAGGAGAGCGGAAGAAGAAAGCACTTCAAGGTAAAAGAGAGACGAGCTGGAAGGGAGAGAGGGCTCCGGAGAGGGAGGATAGAGAGGGGGACAAAAGAAGGTATTGGGAGGGGATTATGATCAAAGCACTTTATGTACATATATGAAAATTATCAACAAAAAGTTAAAAAAATACTGGCTAAAATATTTTAAATATGATAAAAACTATAAACCCACCAAGCCCAGAAGCTTAAATAGTTTAAAAACAAAGAAAACTGCAAAGGCACCCCATTGCTGAAAACAACTAATAAAGAAAAACAAATTTTAAAAGCAGGTATAGGGGAGGGGAGATATGTTACATATAGGGGATCAAAGATGATAAAACTCAGAAACTATATATGCCAGAAGATACTGAAATATAACTAAGCTTATGAAAGAAAAAACAAAAAGAGAAAAGAAAAGATACTCAAACAAACACGGCAGACAACTCTGCCAGTGGGGAACTTGTTCGGTAGAAAATGCTGCAGTTGTTTGGGCTGAAGGAAGGTAATGCTGACAGAAATTAGGAAATTAGGATCTACACAAAGCATTAAGGAATGAGGAAATGGTTACTTTGTGGGTTAAACTCTTTAGTAATTTAAGTCAGCATAACTAGCTACTTGGTGCTACACACTGAGGTCAAGGAGCTTATTGCTGAAGAAGCCAATCAAGCCAGCAGACCTAAAGTGTAACATGTTCTCACTGTCCTGGAATCCTGGCTACAGTCACTTAGCAGCTCTGGGCCCCGGGGCACCTTCATAGAACCGTGGTGAGAGGCAATGCTTCAAGCATAGAAACAGAACTATCATCGCTGGCACCTGCCACATAGGACTTCGTGAACAGGTATTATCTATTCGTGTGATTACCATGGGAGTTTCCCAAGAAGTTTGTAGGCACATGGAGAAAGAACATCTGAACCAGCAAAGGAATGGGGCAAAGGGATGATGTTACAGGGAGATAATGCTACACGTCCCCCAAGGGTCCATGTGTGAAAGCTTTGTTCTCAACCAATATTCCAACATGGGACTTTTGAGAAGTGAAGATCAGGAAATGACCTAACCAATGGATGAATTCATTAACTGAATGGACTGTTGTGAGGTAGAAGAAACCATGGAAGGCGGGGCCTCATGGAGGAAGTATGACTGGGGACATGGCTTTGAAGAGGCTTTGGCCTCTGCCTCTCTTTTCCTCCGCTTCCAGCTGCCATGAGGTAAGCAGCTTTGTTCTACCACATGCCCACTGCCATGTTGTTCTGTCTCCAGGCAAAGCAGTCAGCAAGCCAATGATGGCGTGGTGGTTCACATTTGAATGCGGAATGTGCCCCATCACCTCATGTGTTTGTGACTAAGCCTCATAGTCAATCCCCAGCTGGTGAAGCCTTGCTGGAGGAGGTGTGTCACTGGGGTGGACCTTGAGGTTTATTAGTCCAGCCCACTGGGAGTTCAGAGCTAGCCCATCAGACTTCTTCCTTCCTGCTGCTCTGGGTTGTAACTCGGGCTACCTGCTCTGCCATGCTTTCCTGGCCATGGTGAAGCTTCCCTAGAAACTATAAGTCAAAATAAACCCTTTCCTGCAATCAGCTACTTCTGGATGGGTGTTTGTCCCAGCAGTGAGAAGGTGACTGCTGCAGATGGAAACCTCTGGAACTGTGAGCCAAAGTAAGTCCTCCTTGAAGTGGCTCATCTCAGGTATTATGTGACAGTGACAGAGCTGACACACTTCAGCTGACTGTTGACGCAGATAAAGAAGGAGCTCAGGCACTCTGGAGGCAAGAACATGCAGCAAAGTATGGAGATGTGAACAGGTGTCTGAGATGAGACCAAGGCTGTAGCCTTAGCTGTAGCCCAGGGGACCATGACTTCCTCCAGGGCAGCTTACCTTCTCCATCATCCCATTTGCTCATGTTCTTCTGTCTGAGGCGGTGTCTGCCCATGACAAAAAAAAATACATAAATGAACAATTCAAATCTCTGCTATATCCATTCTTTCTCCTAGATAAAAATACCTCTGGGCCTGTTTTCTGCCATCATCTTGGTCAAACCTGTTTGGAAATGGTCTGCTGTGTATGGCTGCATAGGGTATACAATGTGCCATTCTAGAGGGTAACATCAGAGAGACTCTTGACAGGAACATTCCTCCTGCCCAGAGGTGTGAAATTGGGTAGGCCTGTCTTCATAGCCACCTTTATCTATAGTTTTTCCATTTATCTTTATTTTATGTATGTATTCAATTATTTTGATGGAGGTGTTAGGAGAAGGCCAGGCTTAGAAAGCTGTCATTACTTCTGTCTGTTCTTATTGCCACAGAAAGTTTGGGTCAGTACCCAAATACCTGGACATGCAATCCTATAAAGCACATGGTGAGAAAGCTGGCATGGGCATCGATGCCAGCATTCAGACCTTTAGCTGAGGGTAAGATGAGCCAAACCCTTGACTCACTATGGGACTCCAGCCCCAGACCAGAGCCAGATTCAGCTCAACACACACTACTACTGACAAGTCACCACAGGACACAGAGGAGCATGGAAACTGCCAGCTATGGTGGTGAACACCTTTAATCCCAGCACTCGGAAGGCAGAGGTAGGAGGATTGCCACTAATTTAAGACCACCCTGAGTCCACATAGTGAATTCCAGGTCAGTCTGGGCTAGAGCAAGACCCTACCTCAAACAAACAAACAAACAAACAAACAACAAAAAAACACAGAAGAATTTGGCAACTTACTCTTCTATCTCTTCAGTAGTCTTCCTTCCCAGTCTGAAGAGAAAAGAAAAGACAAGGTTTAAGAGGACCTACAAATCTCACATACTGGGGTAAGGGTTTCAAGCGTGAGGTGAGTCAGTGTATCCTAAATGCTTTAATAAGATGAATTCCTCTTTATAGCCCAAGCCTCATAACTCCAGGCATCACAGAGCCCTCTTAGAGCCTTGACTCAGCACACCTCCAACCAAATCATTGCTTTAAGTGCAGCCGGAGCGAGAGGCTAAAGCTGCGGTGACTATGGACAACCTGGTGCCCCTTTCGCCTGTGGACAGAGTGCTAATGTGATGGTGTCAGCTGTCAGCAGGGGGACTTTCCCAGGAGCATAAGGGGACTCACTGGCCACAGGCTAAGTCAGTATTCTTCTGTGTCCTCAGTATGAAGGACCAGAGATCACACGGCTGGTGGTGGGTGAGGAGTAAGTCTAAGACATCTCATGAAAACAGGGATGCCTGGGTGACACACATCCCTATCTGAGGTGGCATTCTCACAGTCAGTGGGAAGCCTGGCACGACTATTGGGCTGGGCATGGAGAGGGTTCTGAGGACAGGAAGCTCAGTAGTACTATAGTTGCTACAATTTGTGGTGTTATAGGGGTTTAAAGCTAAGCCTCTTCCTAGGGGACAAGCAGTCATCCACTGAGCAACACCCTCAGCCCAGGACAATACATGCTAATCAAATTCCAGGCAATTGTGACCTAAGGAAGTCACTACTGACACAGATATTAGCAGCTGTTAATGGTGGTTAAAGTTGGTGTTGAGGAGGCTGGGAAGATGGCTCAGTAGGTAAAGTGCTTGCCATGTAAGCGTGAGGACCTGGGTTCAGATCCCCAGCACCCAAGCAAGTAGATGCTGGGTGAGTATGGCAGCCCACCTGGAATCCCAGCGCTCCAAAGTGGAGACAGGGAATCCCTGGGTCAAGCTGACTGGCTAACCTAACTGAACTAGTGAGCTCTGAGTTTAAGTGAGAGAACCTTGGCTCAGTAAGTAAGGTGGACAGCAGTCAGGATGAGATTCACCACTAACCCAGAGCCTCCATGCACAAGTGCACACACGTGGCTCCCACAAACACAAGAACAGGCATACGACATGCATATACACCATAAGCATGCAAAATAAAGAGTTGGCTTTGGGGTACATTGTGATCCCATTTCTATTTATTTGAAAATTATCACAACAGAGTGGCATATGCTTTAAGTAAGTTATTTGGAATCAGAAATGGAGCGGTGGTGATGTCATTACAGCCTGGAGGCAGAATGTGGGGGAAGGCCCTTGAGAGCATAACCAAAAGCCTCCCCTGGAAGAGCTGCATTAGACAACCCATTCCTGCAAGATGCAAATAACTCTCAAAACATGAATCATACTTTTTGTCAATTACAAAATAAAATAAAGCCCAAGTCTAAAGTATACTACTTTCCATGAAATTTAGGCTTCATTAACTGCACTGTTAAAAAAAAAATACAAGATGATTTTTTTAAAGATTTTATGTTAAATGATTTTCAGTTTTATTTTTATTTTTTAATTTTTTAATATTTTATTTATTCATTTTCAAGCAGAGATAAGAGAGAGAGAGAGAGAGAGAGAGAGAGAGAGAGAGAGAGAGCGCGAGAGCGAGCACACCAGGGCTACCACCTTGTGGGTCTGGCTTATGTGGGTCCTGGGGAATTGAACCCAGGGCCTTAGGCACTGGAGGCAAATGCCTTAACCACTGAGCCATCTCCCCAGCCCCAAGATGATGTTTGAAGTCAAGAGGGAGAAGAGAATGAGCAGGCAGTACAGAACAGGAAATTCTATGCTCAGGCTTGGGTCGAAATATCCCAAAGGCCCATGTGCTGTAAGTCTGGCTCTAACAGAAGGGGAAGGAGCCTTTAGAAGGTGGGCCCAATGGAAGGAAGTTAGTACCTTAGAGTGTGCCCTTGAAGGACATATTAAGACACTGATTCCGGGACTTGAGAGATGGCTCAGTGGTTAAAGGTGTTTGCTTGCAAAGCCTGATGGTCTGGGTCTGGCCTGCTTGTAAAGCCTAATGGCCTAGATCAGACCACTGTCCAACAGTGGAAGCATGCAAGCATTATCCCCATTGTCCAGTAAAGTCAGACTCACCAAGTGGCATATGTGTTTGGATTTTTGTTTGCAGTGACAAGAGGCTTTAGGTTCCCCCCATTCTTTCTTTCTTTCTTTCTTTCTTTCTTTCTTTCTTTCTTTCTTTCTTTCTTTCTCTCTCTCTCTCTCTCTCTCTCTCTCTCTCTCTCTCTCTCTCTCTCTCTCTCTCTCTCTCTCATTCCCTACTCGCACTCTCTTTTGCCTTCCTGGCCACCGTGAGGTGAACACTTCTTCCCACCACATGCTCCTTCCATGATGAACTATGCTACCACAGGCCGCACAGCCATGGACTGAAATCCCTGAAGCCCTGAGACAGACAAGCCTGTCTCCTGAGCAGACACAAGCTCACACGCTGCAGTCGTTGACTCTTGAAGGCTCAGCAAGGAATCTGAGCAGCTTAGGTCCAACGGTGGAGGGCAGCCGTGGGTTCCTGAGGTGTCACCTCCATGGTGCTGCACGGTGAGGTGGAAGTCCAATGCCAAGTCAAAGGGCTACTAAAAAAAGAACACTCCAGAGCCACCTTGAGCTCCTGCCAGATACTGCACTCCCATCATGCCCAGGCCCCTACTTTGACCACTGTTTCCCTGTCAAGTTAAACTCTGCACTGCTGAGCTAGGGCTAATTTTTTGTCTTGTGCTTGTCTGCACACAGGCAAGGTGAGCGCGCATGTACATGTGGAGGACAGAAGACAAATCGGGTGTCATTCTTCAGGTGCACCACCCATCTCTAGAGACAGAGTCTTTCACTGGCTAGGTGGCTAGTGAGCTCCAGAATCCAGCTAGCAGTGTGCCCCATCAGGTATGTGGATACTGGAGATCAGACTCGGGTCCTCAAGCACTTTCCAAGTGAGCTGTCACCCCAACCCATGAGGCTAAACTGTCCAAATGACTCACCTGACATGTCACCAACAGTGCATGCATGCAAACGCCCAGTGAGGGAAGAAGAGAAGCAAAGAGGCCTGGACATGAGGCCAGTGCCTTCATTTCGTGCATGAGACCCTCAGCTTGGATGGCCCTCCCTCAGGAGGGCAATGCCATGGGAAAAGCAGCAGGGGTTGTGTCTGGAGGAGACAAGACATGATGGCCCTCATCTTTTGGGGAGGCTGATTAATTGCCATTTATCCATTCAATATCCAAAAAGGGGAAGACTTTATTATTCAATGTAATTGCTACAGAGCCCACATCGTGTTCTCTCTCCCTCTGGGGGAGCCCATGGACTTTCTCCACCATCTCATTTCTGTCCTGGAGGAAGGAGATCAGAATGGCATCCTCGGGGATAGGCAGTAGGAATGCACTCCAGTCAGTCAGTCTGTCTTTCTGTCTGTCTGTCTGACCCCTCTCTGTTAGAAATATAAGGATCTGCTTCCAAAATGCAAAGCCTGGCGGAAACAAAGCTCTTGCCTCTGACCGGCTCACAGATAGAAATCGGGCTGCTTCTGGGCTTTGTCTAGAGTAAACTTTGGACCACACTGCTGGTTTATTGTTTTGTTTTAACATGAATCCATTGCCAAATTGGGAGGTTTTCTACAAAGCCCAGCTTTCTGGATTCTTTCGATAATAAATACCTGGCGACACAACCCGAGAACAGGAGTTTGAGTCCTGCACCCCCTCTCCCTGCAGACTTCCTCCCACAGGCCTAGGACAGATTCTGGGTCACCAAGTGTCACTGCTGGTTTCTTAGAGGAGCCAGGACAAGTGGGATGGTTTTGATAGCTGTGTGAGGCAGACTAGGCGGGAAGCAGAAAGCTGTGCATGCAGATAAACCACACCTGAATCTCAGGATCAGAACGGGGGCAAGGGGGCAAACAACAACAACCCCACTGAACAGATCTGCTAGATCTGCCTGAGCCCCAATGACAATGTCTCATCTCGGGTAGCACAAAAGGTACAGACTACATAAGGCTTCTGTGTCTGTCACGACACCACCAGTTCTGTGTCAGCTGAGCTCTGGGAAAGAGACAAGCAATTTCAGCAGTACCACTGACCCTCGGGGACACCGGGCAGTGCAGCTGTGGCTTCGCCTAATCACAGAGCTAGTTAGTGATGAAGCTGCAACTAGACTTCCCATCTAGAACCAGACACACAGCCCCAACAGACTTCCTGCTGCCCCTAAGGTACCCAGACATCTGTCTGGATCTCTGTGCAGACAGTCCCTCTTGACTCTCCTATTTACAGAAGACAGTCGATGGAACTGAGAATCCTGAAGCAGGTGCTTAACCACCGGTGCTCAACAGAACCACCTGTGAGGCTTCCTTAGTGCATGTGTGCTTTCCCTGCCAAGAGTTTCTAGAAACATGCCCTGGTCATGACTAGAAGATCTACTCCCCTTACTTAATTCCAGATGTAAGGCTGGTCATCCAGTTGCTAAGCAACAAAACTGAGACCTGTCTGCCTTCTTTTCACTTGCCTACTGTCTTCCACCAGAAATGTTAATGAACATAGACTTGAGGAAGAAATGGCCAGGGGGCCCAAGTGACCCATCAAGTAAAGCCTCAGTTCCCAGGCTGACTGTCCTGAGACACAGCGAGTCCATGGCTTCATACAGACGAACCAGGGGTTCACTACAACGGCAGGTCAGACAATTTAGACCCATTAGGGACACTCGTTCAATATGCAAAATGTAAAGCAGAGAGCTTGCTGAACCAGCACTTTGAAAAGTTAATTAAATGCCAGGTTTCCTTTCAAGAACTCCATCACTCGAGATTGCAGTGGCCCTTCTGCAGAGTGAAGCTTTGCCTCTTAAATATTCTCAGTCCCCCCCATTCTGCCAACTGGGTGACGGGGGTGAGTCACAACAATGGTGATGAGCCCTGCTGGCCAGCAGCGTGCCAAGGGGAAAATTCCAGCAATGTCTGGGGCAAGCTGTCCCTTTGCCTGCTGGTCTATGAGTAGAAGTGTTTAGGGTCATCGTTCTAGAGCACCTTCATTTCAAGCCAGCTTCCACAGCTTCCACTCAGCACTCAAGCAGTCCCCTCCTGCTTAGCTCGAGCCCTAGCCAGCCTTTCCTCGACAAACCTGCCACAGGAGCTGGTGACCAAGGAGAGCAGGAGCTGGCATTGATTGGGGCTGCCCAACACCAAGAACTAACACCCTAGTATTTGCACGTTATATGATGTATAGCATTATATATGGTGCCTTCAAGTGACCCATCAGCACTGTTACTAGCTTTACAAACGAGGAGACTGGAAAGGTAAAGGAATTTGCCTGAGGCTGTCCACCAAGAAACCAGTAGGCATGAATGCCAGCTGGACTGTCTGATCCCAAAGGCCTGTTTTTAACCCCTACCTGACAGGGTCATTCAGGCAGTTCTAAAAAGACAGAAATGCCCCTTCCATGGACTCTGCTCTAATTTAGTGTTTCCATGATGGGGACCTGCTTTCAGTTTACAGTAGGGTTACAGCTCAGCCAGACCTCACAATCTGGCGGCTTAATTATTTTGGATCATATATTTTATATGTAATATGGCATCTTACATTATCACACACACACACACACACACACACACACACACACACACAGAGAGAGAGAGCACCCATCTGGCTAAGTTACCTTCCCTTCATTATTCCCTCCCTTTTGCATTTCTTTTGGTCAAATATAACTCCTTTCTTAGACATACAGGGACTCCAGTAACCTTCATTTAGTTGGCTGAGGACAAGATTTGTCCCACTGGCACAGTGACTTACAGGGGGGCCTACTGGTCTATCCACTCTTTTATTCTGAAGCCCAATGGAAAAGATGTGCTTCTTCCATCTACAGAGCCTGTGTTCGGTGTCCCCTGTGGTATCAGACTCTTGGTCTGGTCGCTGGGATCAAAAGTTCTCATAAAAAGAACTATATCTGGCCAAGTGTGGTGGTGCACACCTTTAATCCCAGCACTTGGGAGGCAGATGTAGGAGGATCTCTGTGAGTTCAAGGGCATCCTGAGACTACATAGTGAATTCCAGGTCAGCCTGGGCTAGGGTGAACCACATGTGAAGAATTGAAGAGGTAGTTCTGGCCTCAGTTGCAGAGACCCTGCCAACTTCTGGGGAGAGGTGCTGAAGCCTGGATTCCCCTGCCTCTGAGCCTCGCCTGCGGCAGCCCTAACACAGACATCACCTTGGCTGAAATGTACTAATGGAATGCATGGGAGATCTAAATGGAGGTAAAGTACCATGGCTCAGAGGACAGCCAGAATGCTTTCTTTATGCAGCATGACAATGTTCAGTGGTTAATTAGACACGTTAACCTATTTTAGCAGGGGACATAACTGGGATAAATTGGGGGAAGTGTCCTTGAAGCCTCTTAATACCCATGGTGCACACTGGACCCTAGATGCACCTCCCTGCTGGGAGGCCGGACTGGCTTCATATAGACCTGAGCACCTGCCTGGCCATCCTCACAGGCCAGTGCCTCTGACCCAGGAAGGTCAACTTGCTGCAGGTGAGAGAACATGGCTCCATTGCAGTAAGATGCAGCCAGGGGCCAACTTCACGAGGGAAAGCCAGCAGGGGAGCAGCAGGAACAAGACAGCCACCAACACTCCTGCGCATTTCACAAGTGCGCTGCACTGTTCTGGAGGGAAGAAATCAGAATACCATTCCTGCAAAGTTTCAATCCTCTCAATTTTAAAGCCTCTGACCCTCACTGAGGTAAGCTTACCCAGGACTGAGTGAGAGAAGGCAGTTTCTCTCAGATCCCAAACCAAGGCTTGGCTTGGGGTGGCCCACCATCCAGCCTTTGCAGTGGACATCAGAGCCCAGAATGCTCACCCTTACACCATGGAATCACCGCAATGGAAATCTAGGCAAAGGAAAGGTCTGCCACTGTAAACATGGCCACGCTGTCCACTCACAAGCAGCCAATAAGCTGGACAATCGGGGTTCCTTTGCTTTCTGTGGTCCCCAGAGACAAGCCAGCTCTTTCTCATGAACTGCAGTTCTCCTTGGCCAACAGACTTCTCGTTTAACTCTCTCCTGGAAGCGAAAGTGCCCACGGTCTTTCTCCCAGTGCCAATTGACGTTCATGCATTTATGTCTAGTATAGATGAGTACGTATTTTATTTTCTCACTTCTTTTAAACACAGGACTTTCCTAGCATCCAAATTTTGGCACTGTGTGGTTCTAGGTCACATTAGATCCTACTTGGTTCCTGCTAGCATAGTTCTTCATAAAGCAACTCGTAGAAAGATGAAAACCTATGTCCTGGTCCTGTCTCTGGACTCTTGACAGAAGCGTGTGGGTTTACAAGGCAATTTCTGGACGAAGACTGCCCCCTGCTGGGCATATGAAAAATAACATCTGTGTTTAAATTCGACCACTTAAGAGCATTTATCAGGAAGAAAAAGAAGTTGAAACATACACAAACAGTTTTCACAGCTAAAAACCAGTGATGAGACCATACAACATGTGTGCGCATGTCTGCTACCAGGAAAAAGTGGCGCAGAGTTTGGTCTACACCTGAGGTATTTCAAATGAACATTATGTTACCCAGGAAACCTTTATTGCATTGCTAATTACTAGAACAAGTGAGAGGTGTTGGGAATTGGGGAGCTTTTGCTCTGTATTTTATAATCCAGTGGGAGAAGAGAACTTTATAGAAATAGCCCTAACACCTCCATGAACTCACATCACAGCCTGAAAGAGTCAGCGCTCATGGTCCACACTGTGTAACTGCTAGAAGTGGACATGGAGACCCATGGGACCCAGAGAAGAGGGGGAGGGTCACACACCGGCTCTCTGTTTGTTCTGCTTGCTCTACTAAGCACGAAACTTCACCAGACACAGACAGAGCGATGGTATGGAGCCATGTCAGTGAGGGGAACCTGTGAGGCTTCCTGGAAGGCTGGCAACAGAGGGCCTGGTGTGGCTGAAACACGGGCACGCGTGGGCTGCAGGGCAGCAGGAGGAGCAGCTCTCTGGTGCTCACTCGGACGCGGATTGCTTTCACGGGTCCTTTTCTCTCCCTTCACACCAAACACCAAGGCAGATGTCCATGGACAGCACACAGTTGTTCACTTCGTATCCTGCGATATACAAAGCAGCACCCAGGCAGTACGGGGAAGAGAAAGAGTTGGGGAGGGGGACACAGCCAGGGACTGCCATAGGACAGTCTCCCAAACATCTGCCACATTCAAATGCCACCTTCAGGAATTCAGCTACATCTTTCTTCATCTTTTCCTTAAGTAGAGTTCTTTCTTGAAAAAATACATTTATTTGCAAGAAAACAAAATTCTCAATGGAAAATTAACATCACCAACCACAGGGAAGGTAATGATAAAAATATATGGTTTTAAAGAACTGTACGTTTTATTTTATTATAGCCAGGTACTGCTGTTTGCCAAAATTCTGAGCCTTCAGCTTCTTCTGTTAAAAAGGGACATTACAGCACTGGGAAGTTGTTACAGAAATACTAGCTGCACTCTGACACTTGTCCACCAGCCTGAAGACAGGACGGAAAGCCAATGGAAAAGACAGTAACCACGTGACCCAACTTCAGTCTTGGCCAAACCCAGCTGCCCAGGCAGAGAGAGAAAGGAGACAGGATGTGGCAATCAAAACAAGGAGAAAGAAAGCAGGTGTCCACAAGACAAGGGCCAACTTCCCAGTGCTTCTAGAAACTTTCATTTGGATTTTGTTTAGTTTTGAGACTGTGTAGCCCAGGCTGGTCTCAAACCTGCAATTCCTCCTGCTTGGGCATCATGAGTGTTGTAATTAGAGGTCTGTGCCACCATGGAAAACCTGTGAAGATTTACATCCAGCCACTAACCTCCTCTTCTCTCTTTTCTCTCCTTTCCATCTGTTGCCTGCACAAAAGCCCAGGAAGATGCTGTCTTGCCCAAGTGATGAGGTGTGCAAAGAGGAGGCCCTCGGGTCCTCAGGGGCCACATGTGACACCATGGGGACAGGACTCCTGGAAGACTCACAGAGTCCCACAGGTACATCCCTGGTAAATATGAATCAACAACATTCTGACACTTCAAAACATGGCCTCCTGAAGCCAGGAAACACTGGCTTAACCACTGGTAACCGACTTGGGTGGGCGTAGCCTGGGTCCACACATGAAGTCCCTGACCAACCCAGCTGAAAAGCTCAAGGCACTGTGAGGGCCTTCAGTTTCCTGTGTGGATTTCTACCACACAAGCTCAGGCTAACCCTGCTTTCAGTCACTTCTTGGGGAAGGACTGCAAGCACAGAGGTAGGTGTGATGCTCACAGATGCATTTTGGTTTTGAGAATGCAGACCCATCAAAGGGAGAGCAAGGAGCCAGCTTCTATCGGGAGAATTTTAACCCATGGCTGGCTCTCTCATCACTCCCTCCTGGCTTCCGGCTGCTCACAGTGGCTCAGGGGACACAACTTTTTTCCCTGAAAGTTTTTGTGTTCAATAAGATTGCTTCATATGATCAACATCTCATTTCTGTGAGGGTCCCGGAGGAAAGCAGTAAAGACGGTTTTATTCTAGCCGACTTGCTCCTGCACAAACAGTGCGGCGCATGGCCTTTTCATGAACTTGAGATGAATGTGTGCGCTCCCGAGGCTCGAGAGCGGGCATGGCTGTACAGTGTGAGGCACATTCCATTATACTAATTAGCTGCATGACCTTGGGCAGTAGGGTAAGGTGACATGTAAGGGCCTTTTAAGATTCTGCAATTCAGTCACTTAACCTGCCCAGGCTGCCTCTCTCCATCTCTAAACCGAGGAGGCCAAATTCTACCGAGGCTCAGGTCTCTCCCCAGCCCTGCCTTCCTGGATGCTGGCCCTGCTCCATCTGTTCTCTGGGAGCAC
>PVHP010027094.1:0-24125 GCA_004024765.1 Zapus hudsonius | reverse complement strand
AGGCAGGGGGGATGGCTGTAGGCCCTAAATCCTGTTTACAAGTGCTAATGGGTTTTGCTCCTGCTGCCTGAGTTTTCGTGGCTGTGTTCCTGTTTGTTGTAGGAGATGGGGCGGTGCAGCGCATCCCTAGATTGGATATAAGGTTGGATGTGAAAATAAAGTTTTGAGATCTGCCCACTGCCGCAGTCTCCCGAGAGTCGCATCTCTCGTTCGGCTCACGGCTATTCCAAGCCTCTGCTCGCCCAGGAGGAGTTAATGCGCGCTGCAACTCCCTAAGTAACCCACGGACCCAGACATGTTAGCTGTTATCTTCAGTCACATGCCACTGGGATGAATCTCCAAACCAGACTCAGTTTTGGGAGGAAAGTATTTATTGAAGTAATTTATTGAAGATCCAAGGGAAGCTCCAGAAGGGAAAAAGAGATCTCCCCCTTTCACAGATGCAAGCAGAGAGAGTAACTCATCACCAGCATCTCCAAAAGCAAGCAAGTACACTCTGATTCTCCAAAAGCAGAAACTCCAGGCTGGAGCTCAGACTGTTCTTTACCTATGTATGGCTGGAATTCCAGATCCACCCTAGATACATATACCTTAGGGTTGGACCTCAGGATTTGACCAAGGTGACACACCCTCCAGCCAGGCAGCTGGAGAAGAACTTTGATAAACTCTTTAATCTATTGGGGGACATACATTCAAACTATATGAATACAATCATCCATTTTACCATGGCTGGTAATACCTGCTGTCATGAACCCTCATATTCTTCAGTGAGCACACTGGGACAGCATCCTTGCTGTTCCTTCTCTATGCCAGTAACTTCTTGCCCTCCAGATAGTATAAATCTTTCGCATTTTACCTTGTTGTTATGATTCTCTTACATGAAAATAATTCCCCATAGCTTTGCAAAGATCCTTCCTACTTGTTATTAAGATTTGGTTTAAGAAAAAGCCTTCAGAAAGACTTTTATAAGCACCATCCCAGAACAAGTTTCTGTATGCTATGCTATAGATCTTTCAATCAATTATTATCTATCACCTACCTATCTTCCTGCATGTTTTTTTCTTTATATTTTCTGATATTTTCTTTTTGATATATTAGTTGTGTTCTAATCACATCTTATCATTTTGGCTAAGGTCACATCTATTCAGTTTCCTCTTGCTAGAATGTATTTAAAATATTTTATTTACTTATTTGCACATGTGTATTTGTGCATGTGTGTGTGTATATGAGCACAGCAGGGCCTCTTGCCACTGCAAATGAATACCTGAGGCTTGCATTACTTTTTAATCTGGCTTTATGAAGGTGTTGGAGAATTGAACCTGAGCATGCCAACTTTGCAAGCAAGCACCTTTTTATACTGAGCCATTTCTCCAGCCCCCAAATTTATATTTCAAAACAGTTTTGGAAATGCCTACTGGTCTCATGTACTCTCAGAAGTTCTCATAATGTCAGACATGTGTTAATTGTATAATTACACATATATGATGAATTAACAAATGTATAGATTATGTGTGATAAAAATACTAGGCACTTATAGCTGCCAAATGATCATAACATGAGTAAGTTATTTCTTTCCAATGGAGCAAAATCCAATTTTTGTAAGGAATATTACTGGTCTTCTTATGCCTTTTACTATTGTAAGTTTTATATTTCTCTTTTGGAGAAAAAACAAGAAATGATTATTTCTTTCTTTCTAAGTCAGAGATTTGAGCCTATCCACTTCAAATTCATTTCATTATAGAGTTGATAAATTAAGTTGGAATTTCTCTGGTGGTACAGAGTACAATTAAGTGAGTTCTATATCAGACACACATACACACTATACAATATAAAACATTAGAATTGACTGGTTCATATAATTAAAATCAAAATTGCTAATGTGGAAAATATGAACTGTTAAATGAAATAACCATCTATATCTTTCTTTGATCTCAAAGATTGTTTATTTTCTTAAAGTCAAAGAGCAGTTGTTGACTAAGGAATTTTCCAATCTGTTTCTCATTTGGCAAACAAATTGAAAGAGGTTTTGGTAGATTTTATTTTTATTTATTTTTTGTAAAGCAACAGGTGTTTCTTTTTGTTTATTAGCTGCAAGAGTGTAGAAACATTATTCTCTTCTTGCCTTCCCTTCTCCTCTTCTTGGCACCTCCTCCCTACTTTCGAGAGATAAGTGGCCTTCAACCCCCATGTATTTTCCAGAATAAGTTATGCTACACAAAGAATTACAGTTAAGCACAACATATTGTCTTCTGTTATCACATAGATTCCACTATAGATTAAGAAAATTGTCCTGGAAACTGTCTTCCATGTAGCAACTTAATAATTCAGGATACTTCTACTTTTACTATTATAGTTTGGATGTCAAATATCTCCCACAACTTTGTGTCTTTGCCCATTTTGTCATCAGCTGGTGGTGTTACTTGGCGAGATTATGGAACCTTTTGTAAGGACTGAGTTGAGGATTAGAATTTAGATAACACCCAGGAAAAATTCCAATGAGCCTCAAAATTGAAGGAGTACCAGAATTCTTGTCTACAAAGTTAAAGAATTAAAATCATAGACAAGCAGAGTTTAAGGTATAGTGGGAGACTTTATTTAAAGGAAAATGGGGAGTTCCAGAGTTCTACAGCCACCAGTGTGTGGAGAACAAGTGGGAGACGGTTTAGCCAAAATCTATGATGTTTAACTAAACAGGCAGGAAAAGAAAAGATAACAGATAAAAGCTTTTGATTAACCGTGCCTCGCCCCCCAGGTTTTGGCGCCTCCATTGCCCAAGTGTTCACTTCTTGGCTCGCTGTTCTTTCTCAGAAGTAAGTGTGATCAACCTACTCATGACAACAGTCTGCATTTTATATCAGTGGTCTCTGTGTTCTCCAACTATCATTGACCAATTTCCCCTGGAAGCTCATGTAGCGCCTTTCAGCACTGTACTAGCTACTACTTGGGGGCTGGTTACCATTTTGGATCTCGCAGGATCTCTCAGTGCTGTTTGATGACTTTCTGTGATTTCTTCAGCAATAGGATCTTACCTTTTTCCTGGGTGTGTATTCAAGAGCTTTGACAGAATCAAGTCTTGTTTTGGGGACCTCATGGGTCTCTTTGGTCAACAGCTCAGTGATGGAAGGAGACAATGACTGGGACAGGGAGTTGCAGGCAGATCTGATCAATTTTTCATGGGTTAGCCTTGTTCCCTTCTATTCACGACCACTCTTCCTCTGCCTCCCTAGTGCTGGGATTAAAGGTGTGTGCCACCATGCCCAGCTGATTATGAGCACTTTCTTAAGTGAGAATAGGCCATTTGTGTTTCCTTCTCTGTGAATTGTCTGTTGAGATCAATGCCCCATTTTGTGAGGGGACTTTTTGATTTTTTTATAATTTATTTTTTGAGTTCTTTGTAAGTTCTAGAAATTTGGCCTCTGTCTGAGTTTAGATAGCAAAAATTATCTCCCAGTTTGATGGTGGTCTACTGGCTCTGAGTTTGGTATGTTTGTCTGTATAGAAGCTTTTAAGCTTGATGAGTTCCCATTGGTTAAGTGATTGTTGCATTTTTCTGGGCTACTGGAGATATGCTCAGGAAGTTTCCCCCTACTCCTATCTCATTCATCCATACTTTTGAATTTCTTGCCTTTTTTCCTCTTCCAGCCTTTGACCCCTAGAGCATATTAAGTTACCTAAAAAGTTTTGAATTTCCAAAACAATTTTCAACGAAAAATTAAATTTTAATTCATTGTAACTTGTAAAAGAATAAATAAAACATGAGCCATGCTGAAAATGAGCATTAGGCCATGCAGCTGTCAGAGGGCACTGGGCAGATTGTGATTCTCAGTACAGTAAATCACAACCTAACTCCACTGTCCAGGGTTGTGGGGGCCAGGCCTTTAATGAACAATCTTGGTGTTCCTACTTTTGCACTTGAAATCATCCCAAAGGGAAAATCCTGACATGCAGACTTAAATAAATAAATAGGCCAGAAATACAAAGTGAGAAATGATAAATGAAATATCTATGGAGATTATCCCTTATATAAATTATCATCTTAAAAATGTTTTCACAGAGAGATACTCAATATATAAGATCATATAATCACGTACATGTAAAACAACCACAGAAAATGATCAGCTTAGCTTTATCGAGTACCTAATATTCTTTTAAATTTAAATAAATTTAACTAAACTTCCTGTCCTCTGGGTCCTCTGGTTTGATTGTAAAATGTCCCTTGTAGCTCCATGTATTGGTGATTAAGTCTCATACTGATCGGCAGCTGGTAGAGCCTTTTGGAGGTGGAGCCTTTAAGAGGAGGTGTGTCAACAAGAGAGGGCCTTATCATTTTATAATACAGCCAGATTCACCAGCTGGCCAACCCACTCTTGCTACTTCCCCCCAGCTGATGAGACAAGATTTGGCATCAGCCCTATTTTCTGTTCTTGCCATACTTTCCCCATGAAGAAAGTGTTACCTAGAACTGTATGCCAAAATAAACCAGATATTTTGTCCCAGCAACTTGAAGGGACCTGCTATACCATGGCCTTAGAAAATCTCACTAACATTATGTAATTAAAATTAGCAGAGAGCTACTGAATACATACTCCTAAAGTAAATGTCATCTCTTTTCTCTTTTGCTTCTGCTCACTTTGAAATTTCCCTGTGCCTTAATATAAGTAGATTGAAAATTGTTAAGTCAGAGTGAGCACCCAGTAACCAGGCCAGTGATAGAACAATTTTAAGTAGCAGAAGTGTTCTAGAAGTATAAGATGTGCTATATTGGAAAAAGTCAATAAAGGACTTCCATATTGTATGTCAGGTCCATTTCCTTTTCTTCACATGAGAATTTCTGAGACTTCAAGAAGCTATCCTGTCAACTCACATCCCTCAGGATTGAACAAATTCTTCAGTTCTGTGTCCACCATGGATCTTAGATGGTGGGGGAGGTTATGAGAGCAGCCTATTATGATGGTTTTGTTGTCAACTTGATCTTTTTAAAAATCTTGGGTGGGTCTCTGATATTATTCAGAGGAAGGCAGCCCTCTTAGTAGGGGGCAGGATGTAAAGCAGCTCATAGAAGTAAGAAATGAACTGAGAGGACAGGGCAGGAAGGAAATTCCAGAGATTTACGAAATGAAGACCCCAGCATAAGGCTACACAAAAAGGAAAGAAATCTCTCTCTGCTCCCCTGCCTATTAACTGTTCTCTTTATATGGTCTTGGTAATGCCTCCCTCTTTCTCTTTCTCTTCTTGGACCTGTGAAAGGGGCAACATCTTTCACCATTTGGAACTTCCTGTGAATCTGTAGCTTCAATAAATCCTTTCTTCCCATAAACTGCCTGGTGTGGAGGTTAATCCCAGTGGCACATATCTGATTATGCCAGTTTTGGCAGCAGGACCTGGGGTGATATTGCTGAAATGAATCTGATCATGTGGATTTTGGTCTTCTGGATCTTTTATGCTGGAGGAATGGTCATGAACTTGGTACTTGCAACTGAAAATGCCTTCCAGAGTCATAAACCAAGTTTTATGGATTATTCTAGTGAGAATTAGAAAATGCTAAGTGAAGAGAGAATTGCATTTGGAGGCTTGGCTTATGATCTTTCTAAGGGGAAGGAGAGATGGCAGAAAACATTATGGAAACAGCATAATTGGAATAAGGAATAGCTGTGTTTTGCTGCCCATACCCAGAGAGTTTTAGAGGTAGTATAATAAATGGCCCAGATCTCTCAGGAATGAAAGTATGGGTCAACCCTCCAGGTAAAGAATGAATACCTGCCTCTTGCTGAGGTATTTGCTGAAGGTGGAGGAAATACAGAATGGGTATTAGAAGAAGGTAGTGACAAATACCAGCTAAGGCAGCACAACCAGTTACAAAGACAGGAGCTGTATTTGACATGAGTTTTTGTGTTACTTTGCTAAGAATGTTTATGCATAAATATATATATATATATATATATACCTTTTTCCCATCTATTTCTCTATTATGCAATTAATAGTGAAATTATGTCACTAGTTAACCATTGTTTAATTTATATTTAATTTATTAGATATTAGAGATTAAGCATTCTTCAAGGGCCCTTGCCTAGTGTTGGGAGGAGATTATGCATTTGCCATTTTACGTGAGATAGTTATATCATCTTAGGTGAAATTGTGATTTTGTTACTCTCTTCAATTGGAAATTAAGTATGATGTAAGGAGATATGGTTTGATGTCAAGTTGACATCAAACCATAGATTTTGTTGTCAATGTGATCTTTTAATAATTTCTTTGGGTCTCTGATATTGTTCACAGGAAGGCAGCCCTCTCTGTAGGGGGCAGGATATAAGGAAACTAAAGGAAGCTAAAAAATAACATCACTTCCTGGGAGGGAATTATAGGAAGGAAATTCCAGAGACTCAGGAAGCCAAGTCTGGGATAGGGTTTCAAGACCCTACTCTAAGGCACTCTAAAAGAGAAATGAATCTCTCTTTGCCCCCTGGCTGTTTACCGTTCTATGTGTGTGGTATTGGTGATGGCCTCTCTCTCTCTCTCTCTCTCTCTCTCTCTCTCTCTCTCTCTCTCTCTCTCTCTCTCTCTCTCTCCTTGGACCTGTGAAAGGGGGCCAGTCTCTTTTGCCAATATGGAACTTCCCCTTAATCTATAGCTTCAACAAATCCTTTCTTTATATAAAAAGCCCGATTTGGAGATTCACCCCAGTGGTGTTTTGCTGAATATGACAAAAATTCTATAAGTTTATATTTTACTAGGTGAAGGAAGAATCATTAGATTAAAAAAAATTTAAAGAAATATCTTCCTTATTCAACTGGCATGTTAAAATTCTGAAATCCAGGAATGCCCTCATATGCTAAGAACTTGAACCAGTGAAAACTATAATTTGACTTCAAGTGCTCAGTTGAGAGGCCCATGATCATGAATTATCCCAACACAGGTAGAGATTTTGGACCCATGGGAGCAAGAGTGATGAGTGTTGTAAGGAAGATTGTTTGGGTTGAGTGTTATACAGACTGAAGGGTCTGAAGGCTTTCTCCTACTTGCAGAGTAAGAATGGAGAAGCTGTCTTACTTTACCAGGCAGTGTGCCAAGTCACCTGCTGCTGCACCAGGGGATGTCATGTCTGTCTTCCAAGGTTGTTCACTCTTCCAGAGTTGTTGCAAAGATAACTCAGAGCAAAAGGAAAGTTAATCCCTCTGTTCTAAGATATAATGAGGTGGGAAATGGGGATATCATTGATCTGAAAATGATCCTGTTATATACTGTATTGGTGAGGGTTGTCTAGAGGAGAGATAGAATGAATATGTATTGGAAAAGGAGACCTATTGGATTAGCTTGCAGGTTACTAACTAAGCAGTCCAAAATAGCTGCATCAAGAAAACCAATAACTGCTCAGTCCACATGGCACTGGTCTCTTGGAGCTTTTTATATGTAATCCACCACTGGATGGGCCATCCACCCTGGAGAAGGGGCTTGTTCCCTTCATTAACCCTTCCTGTATAAACCTCAATTACCAACCCAACAGGCATGTCTCTTACTTGATTCTTTGTTTGATCAACTTGATAACTTAAAACACTATAATACAATCCCTATGCCTAGGTGGTTCCCATCTCTTAACTACATTTTCTTCATCAATCACAGGATAGGTGCATATATGCAAATGCATGAATGGACTTTTATCTTCTTGTTATCTTGACTCTTGATTTATTGAAGTTCAACTTCCGTGTGTCATAAATGACTGAAAAATATTTCCTTTTTTGTATAAGTATTACTGTGTAATACAGGCTTAGGGTGTCCAATTAAAGTTCCCACTACACTTACCTGTAGTAAAGTGATTATGATTTTTGATGCTATTAATCTATTTAGGAAATTCAGTAAAGCTAAGAACCCTGTCCTTATTCCATAGTGCATATATATATATATATATATATATATATATATATATATATATATATATACAACATTGAAGATTATAGACTCTATGTATCCCATTAAGAAATTCTGCCAGAGAAACACCTTTTTTTTTTAAATAGGGGAAACAAGCACATCAAATTTAGGAGAATATAATTATTAGGCATTATTTTGAACATATCATGTTCAACTTAATAATTTCCAATTTAACAGGAAGAGAAACAACATATGCTGTCTTTAAATATGGTCCTCATGGACTTCTTTGTAAATAATATGCAGCCACTTTTTGACTCTCCAGAATAACATGGTATATGAAAACCATGGGCATGCTCAGCATGTATTAGAGGTTAAGCATATTCTAGGGATAGATAATATTGGGCAGTGGTTACAGGCTGAATTCCCAATGACAGTCAGAGAGATGGTGTAAGTAATGAATCACCCTGCCATTAAAAGAGCACAGTGCTATGAGTGGAAAAGAATCTACTTAGAGTGTGGGGTAAAAAGCAACAAGTGGCTCTGGCTTCAGGCGGAAGTGGAAATTACGAGGAGTAGAGACCCTGGCAATTCGGAGTAGGCGTGCACCATTGAGAGTGAATGCACAATGGTCAGATAAGGCATCTTGCTGGCCATTTAAATGTTCACTATATATTATAATATATTTCTTTTATGTTTGATGACAACATGTAAGTGTAATTTTCTGTATAAAATCTTCCATTTTACACGTGTTTTAAAATTGTTTTCAACATTATTTTCCAAACAATATGTGAGCTAAAGTAAGCCCATCTCTTCATCATATTTTTCACACAGCATAAAAATAATCTTTTGGGAGATTAAGATAAATACTTTTTTTCTCCCAGGATCTACTTGAATTGTGCTTTAAAAGAAAACAATCTATATGGATTATGTTAATGTTATAATGACTCAAGGGTAATGATTAAGGTAAGGTTTCTTTGATCTTGCATTTTGTGTTTTCTAATTTTTACCTTTCTCTTATTTCAGTGTGTACTTGGACTGCTGAACACCTGGTGAGGTATTCATAAGAGTTAATATATATCCCTGTTTGCATGAGGATCCTGAGATTCAAAGGAAAATTGAGGTCCAAATGTCACACACTTGGACACTACAGAGAGAAAGTAAGAGATGAAGTCTTTGAACTTTCACTCAAGCACCATTCCTTCAGTTCTTCTTTGCCTCCTTAGCTTATATGTTTACCATTCCATGTGCACTAATCAAGGGGACATAGTGAATATCTCTAACTACATGCCAGACACTAGGCTATTCATAACAAATTTGGTAAGCTATGTATGTATTACAACTTCACACTTGAAATGACTGAGGTGCCTATAAGAAAAGGCAGAGCCAGAGTAACACTCAAATAAGTGGAAGAGATTCACTTGCTATATAGTACTATCTGAGTCTAGTCTTTCCTGGAATAGGAGAGTTTGGAAATCCCAGAAGAACAACTCAAGAGAAGAGAATGTGTGTCAGAAGGGATGTCACCTTCCCCATCGCCATTGCATTCTGGTACATAAGAATGTGGGTTGGAAGATGTGGGAACTCATCTTACATTAATTTTCTTTTTTTATTATTAAAGCCCTCTGCAGGATATTTTTAAAAAATATTTTATTTATTCATTTTTAATGAGAGAGAGAGAGAGAGAGAGAAGAGATACCAGGGCCACCAACTTGTGGGTATGGCTTATGAGGGTACTGGGGAATTGAACCCAGGGCCTTAGGCACTGGAGGCAAGTGCCTTAACTGCTGAACCATCTCTCCAGCCCCATTAACTTAATTTCATCCCTTGACTTATTGTCTGAGCTTTTGCCTCCTCATCTCTTTTATCCAATGTCTCAAATTCTAAACCTCTCTGAAAATTGTCCACTCTGTTGGTTCCAGTTCAAATGACTATTTTTTTACTCCCTATGGAAGTTTTTTTCTAGGTATTGGAGGCATATATTTTTATTTTCTGACCAAGCTCCCATTATTTTCTTGAGTGTACACTGCCATCATTATTTGGCCTGATGTATCTGTGTGTATGTTCACATTATGAGCCAGGGTAATTTCCTTAAGAAAAAAAATATTCCCTACTGTACTTAATATAATGCCTTATATGAAATTCATCCATTTTTACACTAATGTAGTTATCTACTTGGTTTAAAGTAGAACAACCTTTAAGTGAATTCGATGAAAAAAATAGGACAGGGAAGAGAAGGAATGGGGAAGAAGTATATGGAAGGAAAGGGGAAGGGAAAGGTGAAAAAAAAGAAGGAAAAAATTGAAGGAAAGACTAAATAAAACAAAAGCTCACCCAATAGTAGATACTGTGTCTATCTTATTTTGCTGATTAAATCTCATGCCAACTCTGTGAGCTTAAAATTTTCCTGTTCAACACCCAGATGATACCACATAAAATCATGCACCTGTCCTAACTCTTGTAAATATGCCTGTGATACACTTTGCATTTCGTGATCAATGTGGAGCTGTATGACTTCCATAAATACTATTTATCAGACATCTGCTAGGGAATCACTGTTCTTCTAACATATTTAAGCAGTTACCCTGTGGGCTGTCTGTGAAAATGTCTAGGACATGTCAATGTACTAAGCAAGATGATTGGATGGTAACATGTTGAATCCAGAGCTAAAGGCCCATGAAGGGCCAATGGTGAGACACCTGTGATCAGTGGCAGATGTCAGTGACATTCACTCATGCTTCCTTCAACCATGCAGCCACCTGGTTTGGCCCCTGGAAGTCTATTCATACATTAACTTCTTTAGCTTAATTAAGCTTCCACTTCAGATCTACCAGAAGTGGTCTGTCCTGGTTCCAGCCTGAGGTTTTCTCTACATATTAGGTGTGCAGTCCAGGGATGACGAGGGAGGACGTTTGAGTAAAGTGATGCCAAGTATCATTTTGGCAGACACTGTGTTACCTTAGAAACATTCTGGTGTGGCTATACACTGTAATTCCCTGGTAAGAACTTGAGTTGGGCCTAAGTACATGGGCTTTGTATAAAGAGGTTTTCTCACTTCAAAGATAATTCCACTCCACTCCTGGTGCACCAGGAAGAAATTAGATGTGAGTGAAATTTAGAGAATTTGTTTAAGCCCTTTGGGGAGCTGATGTGCCCTACCCATCTTACTGTTTAAGTTTCTGTTGGCTCAACAGCTTAAGCTTGGAATTTCACTGCTTCTTCATTAAGGATTTTAACAATAACCCTCCAGTTACTTAGCCAGGAGGAACTTCACTGATTAGGTTAGATTGCAGTCTCTGATCTTCTGTCTTTACCCTTCTTGACTCACACAGTGGAATTGACAGTCTCATGAAGCTTTCTAGTCACTTTTTCTCTTACACAAAATGATGTGAAATCAGGCTGAATTATTACCTTCTCTGAAATGTGAGTTGTAATTGATGCTTAGAGGAAGTTCTCTCACTTGAGAAAGCGACCGAATGTCATTAACTTCAAATGATCTGGTTCCTCAAATTATTTTAGTTTTAATAGTAGTGCCTTAGAAAATCAGCTTTGCTAAAAATGGCTCTGTGTTTCTCTCTCCACTCTATAAGGACTAAATTAATGAATGCTCTGCTGGGTTCTAAGATCTAACTTGTATTGTGATTTACTCAATGATTGTGGCATTCCAGACAAAGATGAGAAATTCGTAGATAGATACCAGGAATTCAAGTGCCAACTAGAAACACAGATGAAAGAAAACAAAACAAAATCACCTTGCATTAACCATGTATTTTAAAAAAGAAGTCCATGGCAGGTAGAGTGGTAGGGCAGGTGGAACGTAATCCAAAAAAGGATGAAATGAAAGAAGTAGGTGTTTTCTCAGTGTTTACAACTTGCCTGGCATTGTGCTCACCAATAAGATATATCATTGCTTTAATTTTTCAGCATGAATGTCAGATGTCTATTTTCACATCCTATCGATGAGGATATCTTATCCAAGGTTAAATAACATCACACTCTGATTCAGTGTAAAGACAAGAAGCAGCCTTGATGACTTAAATTCCATATCTTAAGTGGTTTCATTGACTATACCCCTTGATTGATTCCTCATATTATAAATTTTCTCGAGATCATCCATCTATCTATCTATCTATCTATCTATCTATCTATCTATCTATCTATCTGTCTGTCTGTCTGTCTGTCTGTCTGTCTGTCTGTCTGTCTGTCATCTATTTCTATTCCAGACAATTTTGTCTTGGAAAAATAGAATAGGGGATAGGAAGATAGATGTCTGCTTAGATAAAGTACTTGTTGCATAAGACTAAGTATCTGTATGTATCCCCAGAACTACAGTCAGGGGCATCTGTAATCCTAATGTGCAAAATGAGATGTGGAGACAGGGAAATTTCTCAGCAGCTCATGGAACAACTTGCTTGGCAAACAGAAATGTGAACAAGAGCATCAACAACAGACCCTGCCTCAAATGAGGTGAAAGGAGAGATGAACTAAAGTTTCTGAAAAGTGTTTGCAACTATTTACTTCAAACAAAGTTGAATAGATGGACAGAACTCCGGTGATCATAGAGACAGGGAATGTTGCAGGATCAAAGGTAGACTACCTTGGGCTACCTCTCGCCTTTTAACTGCTTCACTGCCCACTTCTGTGTCTAATCTAACATCATTATGACTATCCAGTGATTAAGTGAAAACTTTTGTAATGCACTAAAGACCACCAGTTTCCACCAATCCAAATGCTAAGAATGTCATAGAGAACATTTGAAGCCTAGAGCAGATTTCTTCACTTGTTAGTACCCTCCTTTGTCGGGTTTCCACCAATGTGTTTACAAAGTGTCTTCCTTGTTTCTGACTTCTTTTGTGCCGTAACTATAAAACCTTCATGAAATTGTTTACACTTTAGAACATGAAATTTGTGGTAATTTGAATATGTTGAAAGGTTATAGTCATTCATATTATCTCTGGAATAAACTCTCTCTTATATCCTCTGAGATGATAGCTGTGTGTTTTGTGTTGACAGTTAAGGGTAACACCTGCAATTGTCCTCTGACCTCCACATGCCTGCCTTAGTACACACATGCCTGCACTCTCACACACGAACACACATATACATACATGTATCGTAACACACATACACACATAAAACAGAATAAATTAAATAATAACATATATTCATGAAAGGCATTAACCTGTCAAACTATTTCACATGCCTTTCCAATACCCCATCTTAAAGCTCTCTATTCCCAAGTTATCTGACTTCTGTATCCTGAACTCCCCAGCTGTCTCTCTCTTCATCTTAACCTGCTCAAGATAGCTCTCCCAACCTCATGTTGATTATAAAATGTATATTTTCTGTTCACCAAAAATAGAAAGAACTTGTCAAAGATGGAAAACACAGAGATGTTTTTGATCTTGATTATTACATAAAGTAAGAAACTTTGTGGCTAATGTGTTAGGTGAAAAAAAAAGGTATTTTTAAAATATGTCTATACCTCAACTCTCTCCAATTGCTGTTATTTCTCATGATTTTCTGTGTTATTTCTTTTTTTCCAGAAAAAGGGTGACTCCTTTTTCTCTGTAACATTCTTTGATATTCTCCCTGTCTCAGACAAGCGATTGGCCTGAAATCATGTTTGTGAGATGGAGCAAGTCTGTCCATAATGTCTATTAATGCCGTGTCCTCCAGCCAGACAGTTTCATTTATAACCTGAGAGGGAGGCTGGACAGCTCCATATCTACAATCTCAGCTCAACAATTTGTGCAGGCAAAGCCGGCAATTCAGGTAGTCAGAAATCTCCCATGAAGCGGTAAACAGAAAAATCAACAAAACAGAGGTGGATAGACGTGTTCCTATGATAAGAATCCGATCAATAAAGGTACAGCCACCCAGAAAAATAAAATCCCAAGAAAACAATCATGTCAGTTGAAGATTGTCTCTCGGATACTCTGTAAGGTTTCTTTAGTTGGGTGTTAGAGTCACCCTTCTTTCTGTACATCATTTGAATTCAACATGATTATTTACACTTAATTCTTGCCTAAAAGAAGTTTTTTTTTTTAAAAAAGCAGGTATTATATAGTATTGAATAGTTATTAAAAATTGTTGCTTCTGAGTGATGGCCTCAATAAACAATAAGGTTGGAGTGAGGAAAACCTTATCTTATCCCCAAGAATTCAGTGGAAATCACTAAGCAATTTGATCAATGTTTTCATAGGCCTCATAGCCCAATATGCTTACATGTGCCTGGAGATGAAGGAGGGATTCTGTAGGATTTGTTAAGGCATAAAATAGGTGGGAGGTTATGAAGCTTTATTTTGTGTATAATTTGTAATTTTCTAGCTTTTTTTTAGATTGTATTTTACAATTCTTTGTTGTGGTTTGACTACAAAAATGCCCTGACAGGTGCCTGTATTTGAACACTTAGTCCCCAGCTGGAGGTGTTACTTGGAAAGCTGTGGGAATCTTTAGGAGATGGAGCCTTGCTTGAGGAAGTGAGTCATTAGGGTGGGCCTACAAGGTTTTATAGCTCAACCTACTTCCTATTCGTCCTCTGCTTCCTTACTGGGCATAGAATGTGATCAGCCCATTGTCTGCTACTACCATGAAGCCTTCTTCACCAAGATAGACTCTAATCCCTGGAACTGTAGGCTGAAATAAAGCCTTTCCTTCTCTAAACTACTTCTTGCAAGGTATCTGTTCACATCTAGGAGTAATTAACTGGTAAATCTATCAATGGAGGCTTTACAATTAACTGACAGCTGCTAGCAGTTTTACAGAAGACTATTTTTTTTCTGTACACTCCTTTGGTGCATGCTATTATGGTTTCTAGGTACAATTTTGAATCTTCGGAAGTCACATTTAAGATTCTGTTCTAATTTTCCATTTCAACTACGAGGAAAACAAAAAGACTTTAAAGTTAGAAATAAAAATAAAGCAAAACCAATTAACCTGCAATAGATTGCTTTTCAGATAGTCATAAATTTTTATGTTGTGACATAGAATGGGGGAAAACAGATCCATTTATGCAAAGATAGGAGGCAAGTGTGGGTGTTATCCAGATGTAGCAACATCCAAGTTACATTTGAAAATAAGTACATTTTTTTAGAGATGTAATGACTCAAAAACTATGTGAAAAAACATTGGTGAATATATTTCAAATGAACAAATATCATCTCCAGAATGAGATTATATAAAGAGAAAATTTAATTAGTACTCAAATTTAAGAAACAGGAAAAATTAGAGATAATTAATAAAAATTGGCTAAGGGTTTTATTCCAAATCTGAATGTTAGTATAAAAAGTGTATCTATTAGTGTTTGTTTTAATTTTGAGAGAAATTAATTGAAAAATAATTAATAATATTACATTTTCAAACTACCAATCAATAAATGGAAATAAAGTTATATTAATAAAACTCTAAAATGGAAAAAAAGAAAATATAGTAGCAATAATGGATGCTTAGTTGGAAAATATGATTGTAATAAATATATTAAGATTTAATTTCCCCACTAAACTCCCTAATATGCTTTAGTAAACCCACCAATATACTATTTTCTGAAGACATTCTACAAAGAATATTATTTTTAAAATATGGTAGAGAAATAATCTTGCAGAAAATGCTAACATACAAATCAATAATTGAAATATTAATAAGAAACAGAATTCATTGAAGATTAATAAATAAAATGGAGATTAATTTATAGCAATTAAGGCTAACCTTATCTAAGGAATTTACATAAATTTACTTATTCCTTATGAAATATTCTAGAGTTGATAATATTATCTCACTGTACAGATTTACCTGTACAAATTGGAGGCCCAGGGAGTAAACAACAACAATAGCAACAATAACAAAAAATTTCTAGATCAGTAAGGAAATATCTAAGTACAAATTATCTAGATACAAAATATCTAAAGCTAGAACTATCACATGACTCAACTTTACCAATTCTGAGATAGACCAAAGAAATCAAAATTACCAAACAATAAGTGAGAACTTAATGCTGATATTTATTACTACTCATAGTAGATAGGTTATGGAATTAGTTGAGCTTGCCACCAACAGATTAACTGATAAAGAAAACATGATATAAATTCCTTTCCTTGTCATTGTGACAAAGTATCTGTTGGAAACAGCATCAGGGAAGAAAAGGTTGTTACAAAGGGTTCAGCCCATGGTTTCCTTGATACTGTTTTTTTTGTTTTCAGATAATCATGGATCATGGAGTGTGTTGTAGAGAAAGGTTCTTCATTTCATGGTGGGCAGGAAGTAGAGAGTGAGAGAAGCAGAACATGGATTGGAAAACCGTCAAATGTGCTATCCTTGTGGCATACTTCCTCCAGATGGATCCCAAATCCGAGAGTTCCTACAACCTTACAAAAGAGCACCACCAGCGTGGGAAAGCATAAGAGCATGAGGAGGGGCTCACATTCAAATCAAATATGGACAGATCCAGTCCACACACCAAGGGGGAGACCCAAATGGGGTAGGGCACAGAGAGGAGGGAAATGGGGACACCTTCACAAGATTTGCTCATACAATGTATATACCTATTTATAATAAAGATATATATATATATATATATGTGTGTGTGTGTGTGTGTGTGTGTGTGTGTGATCAGCCTATCTATCTCTCTTTCTCTCTCTCTCTCTATATATATACATATGAATATATATGAATATATATATGGATAGAAAAGAAAACTTGCAATGTTTGGGAGGTAAACATGTAACTTGGTTGCAGAATATTTGCTAGCATGTATGAGGCTCTGGATTTGATATTCAGTACTGCAAAAAATAAAAGAACATGAATTACTAAAATTATATATATATATATAATAATATATATATATATTTTTATCTATATATATATATATATATAGAGAGAGAGAGAGAGAGAGAGAGAGCTCTGAAGCTCTGAAGAACAACAACATCATGTCCTTGGCAAGGAATGGATAGAATATGATGCTCATTTATGGTAAATGAAAAAAGACAGACTCAGACTGAAAAGTATTACATCTTTTCTTTCACAGTGGAAATTAGAAAAAAAAGATATATGAAAATATAGGGAGATTATTAGTAAAAAAAAAGGAAATGGAGAGGGAAAAGGGGGAGGTAAAGAAAGGCAAAAGGCAGATGATTATGAAAAAATTGCATTTTATGTATGCATAAAAATGTCAATTATAGGTCAGGCATGGTTCCACATGCCTTTATTCCCAGCACACTTATCCCAGCTGAGATAAGAGAATCACTTTGAGTTCAAGGTCAGTGTGGGGCTATTGATTGAGTATCTGGTTAGAGTGAGACTCTGCCTTGAATAAAAGAGTCATAATGAAGCCCATTATGTTGTCCAATTAATGCATATTAATTGTTGCAGTCAGTTTCTTCTTTCTGGGACAATCATCCAATCTAAGCAGCTTTTCAATATAAGGGTTCATTTCACGCTCACAGTCCCAGGGGAAACAACATCAATGGAAGAAGCTGGCTCATCAAATAGCCAGCAGATACCCAAAAGCAGAGTCCAAGAGAGCTGCAAATTCTTCTCCACACACCTTATTTGGGCTGGACTCCAAGATCTGCCCCCCCTGTGACATATCTCTTCTCCAGTTGGGCTCTACACACTCTAGACTCAAAATTCAAGCTTGATTCTAGGGGCATTTAAATTATTACACTGATTAATACATATAATATCAAGATGGTCCCATATCTCACAGTTGAGGATAATAGAGTCAAATCTTTTGGACTCCAAAGATAATATAATTATCATACTGTACTTTTATTTAGAGGGAAAATTAGAAATCTATTAAAAATCTTTTCTCATAAGCTGCTGCAGTTACTTTCTAGTTATAGGACAAAGCAGACTACTGAAAGCAGCACACGAAAGGAAACATCTTATTTCCTTTATTTTCAGTCTTAAAAGGAAGCTTCATCATGGCAGGGAATGCAAAATTAAAGCAAATAGATGAATATCATATATCCATAGCATCAGGAAGGAAGTAGCCTGAGAGACCTCTGAGGACACATGGGCTTTACAGACAAAACTCAAGGCTACCCACAAAGACACTTGACCTTCAGAAAGGCTCCACCTCCCAAATTGCCACTATTTGGGAACCAAGTGTTCAAAACACTTGAAGCTACCACATTAGCCATATGGCTCATCCCTGAGGAAATGATTACAGGTAGGTTTGTCATGTATCCTTAATAAAGGTACCATGAACCTTCTATGCAGCCATGAAGGTTGTAATCACTTAGGGACTATATCTTGGGTGCAGTTCCTTGAAAGGGAGGTTTCTTTTTATCTGAATCCAGCAGGGGATTCATGACAAATGGGGTTAACAGGTGGAAGGAGGGGAGCCCAAAGTCAGGTGTATTACACACACAATGCATGCAAGTCCTTGTCTTGGTTGGGAAAATATGGTCAGGGGTAGTGGCACACACTTTTACCCCAGTACTCTGGGAAATTGAGGTAATACGATCACATCTTTGAGTTTGAAGAAAGCTTGAGGTTAGAGTGAGTTCAAGTCCAGCTTTTGCTGCAGTGAAACCCTTCCTGAAACAAACAACAAACAAACAAAAAAAACATGAACAAGGAACTTTAATTTTTACTGTGTATGGGTATCACAATTTCTACAGCCAATGCTTACAACCTATTTTTAAAACTACAGTGACAGGGATTAGGAGTTGGCTCAGTTTGTAAAGTACCTGGCATGCAATTACAAAGACCTGAGTTTGGATCCAAAGCACCCATGTAAAATCCAGCTGTGTTAATGCATGCCATAATCCCAGTGCTGGGGAGATGGACACAGGAGGATCTATATCTGTTTGATAGTCTAACCAAAGTACTGAACTGCACATTCAGTGAGAAACCCTGTTTAAGGGTTAACAAGAAGGGAGGACATCCAACTAACATTGGCCTTTGGCTATGCAAATGTTTGATCTTTGCCCCCACAGGTGTGTGATTCTTATACACATGGACATTTGCAAGTGCGTGTTCTCTCTCTCTCTCTCTCTCTTTCTCTCTCTCTCTCTCACACACACACATGCACACACACCACATACACGTAATTTTTTTCAAATTAATAATGAAAAGATGTCAATTTTTAAAAATAATTCCTTTGAGAAAAAATCTGTTTGTAAGGACAGAAATTGGAGGTGTGAAGATCAAATAGTGATAAACTACAGATAGACTCAAGGCTGAAGTCTGAATTGCTTGTGGGCAGTGTGGCCTCAGAATGGTCCTACAACCTTGTTGATCCATGGTGAAAAACACTGGAGGAGAAAAGCTTGTGGCTGGTGCATTGAATCATTGCATTTCATGGGTCAGATGTGTGTATTTGTACCAAGCTGAAAGATTTGCTTTAGGGAAGCAGAAGAGAGAGAGAAAGAGAGAGGGAGAGAGAAAGAGAGAGAGAGAGTTATCACTGGAGAATGTTCTCAAATTATAAAAGGTGATAATCCAGCTCCATTTCAAGAGAATAAAATTTAAGAGAGACAAGTAAAATCATTTAAGAGTGGTCTAAATAAATTATTCAAGAGAATGACTGAAGGAATGCTAATGAGTTTAAACAATCTGATTAGAGAATCTTTCCTTGGACATAAATGGAAGTCAAATTTCTAAAATATGGCTTGTGGGAAGACAACTTGTGACAGTACCCCCAGAGATGACTGTTTCTTGGCATGCTTGTGTGCCTTCATCTGTTCTGGCTGCTATAACAACAGAATAGTATAAACTGTCTAATTAATAGATAACCAAAATTTGTGTCTCACATTTGGGGAGGCTGAGAAATTCAGATTAAATACTTGGCACATTGAGACATTGAAACTAAGGGTTGTTTCTATGTCTCTTAGATGGTATCTTCGTCTTGTGTCTTCGCATGGTAGAAGGGGCTAATTAGCTCTGTTGAATTTATTTATAACTGCTCAAATCACATTTGTGAGGGTGGGGCTCTCAAAACCTAACCATCTCCACAAGCACCTTTATGCTAATATCATCACCTTGAGAGTCAGAATTTCAATCCATGCTGTTTAGCAAGACACAAATATTTGAACTACAGCAATGTGTTTGTGTGTGGGTGGTGAGACCAGTAAAACACTTCTAACAGAATAAAACAGACAATATTGGAGGTCCTTTTGAGAGTAACTGAAGAAGCCCAGGGCACCCATCTTGCTAGCCCTCCTTCTCTTTTGTCTTCGTATATTCACACTGGTTGAGTCAGCAGCCAAACTGTGAAATAATCTATTCAGAAGCCAAATGGAAATGACCTAAGACCCTCAACCTAACATTCTACGAAGAACTGGACCATGCAAAGGCATGAGTGTCAGATAAGCATGGTGGAACACATATGTAATTATAGCACTCAGGAGGCTGATGCAGGAGGATTGCCATGTATTTGATGTCAGACAGGGCTATACAGTGACGTCAAGCCCAGCATGGTCTACGTAGCAAGACCCTGTGTCACAAACAACAGAAAGTGTTCCTCTTCCTGCTGAGACTTGGGATGAATACCCTTCTTTATACCTCGATGACACCTTGTAAGAGATGCTGAAGCAGATAAAGCCAAGCCAAAATTATTGCAATGTATATTAGTCAGAGTTCTCTAGAGGACACAGAGTTAATAGAAGGAATTGTAGTAAAGAGGAATTTATTGGGGTAGCTTAAGACAGTCCAACAACAATAGTAGTGTGGAGGCCCAAGGGTGAAGGAAACAGTAGCTGTTCAATCCACATGGCTGGATGCCTCAGCATTCCCAATCCAGTCCTGAAGGCCAGATCGTTCCCTGGGGAGCGGCTGCTCTTCAGTCCACAATGTGAGACCAAGGAAACTGGGTTCCAATGTCCAGGAAGGGTAGGAAAGCAGGATGCCAGTGCAAGTCACAAAAAAGCACCAGCAGCCAGGGGAGGAAGGGAGGTTCCCTTCCCTTCAAGCTTCCTTTTATCCAGTTTCCTTCTAGAAGTCCCTCCTCCACTGAGGGGGAAGGGCAACTCTGGAGAAGGGACCTCCTCCTTTTGTCAATCCTTTCTGTAGACAAGCTCAGAGATCTACCCAAGGTTACTGTAGATATTAAATAGGTCAAGATGACAATAAACTTAACCATCACACAATGCTACCAAACTGTGAAATAATAAATGCTGTTCAACTTAAATCCATTCATAGTTCTGTAAAGTTGTTGCATAACAAGAGATGACTCTTTTCAGTCTTATCAAACTTTATAGAAGAATCAAGGCATAATAAGCAAACGAAGAAACAAAAGGTTTCGTCAAGCCTAGGCTGAATTGTAATTTCTGTGGGTTTTAGAGGAGGGGGGATATAAACCAAAGAAATGTGCTTTTAGCTCTGCAAGCTCCTGTAGACAGTCATGAGGCATATTCTGCAAGTATGAGATGATCATTCGTTGTTCCAAGATGAACAATAGTACACCCTCATGAAGAAATACAAAGCCAGGTCTTCTCTGCTGAGGATGATAAGTGCAGACGGCTTAGAGGTGGGGTAAGTGTCAGCCACTGTGTAATGTCTTTATTTTTTTCAGTAGCCAATCCTGTGTGTGCACACATGCATATGTTTTGTGCATGTACGTGCATATGCATGTTTTCATGTGTGTGAGTCTATGTATGCTGGTCAACATGTATGCATGTGTTTGGATATGGGGATCAGTAGTTCACATTGGTTGTCTTCCTCAATCACCAGCTTCTTTTTTATTTTTTAAAATATTTTATTTATTCATTTTTTCAAGCATAGAGATACACACAGAGAGAAAGAGAGATATAAATAGATAGATAGAGCACCAGGGCCATCTCCTTGTGGGTCTGCCTTATGTGGGTACTAGGTAATTGAACCTGAGGCCTTAGGCACTGGAGGCAAGTGCCTTAACCACTGAGCAATCTCTTCAGCTAGTATCACCAGCTTCTTTACTTACTTAAAGCAGCATCTCTCACTTGAACCCAGAGCTTTCCAATTTGGCTAGTATAGCAATGCAGCTATTTCAGGTATACCCTGTCCACTGCCCAAGGTCTGGGATTACAGGTGGGCTACCACTCCCAAACTAAACTAAAGCCCTCAGGCCTGTGTAGCAAGCATTTTATTCACTGAGTCATCTTCCCAAACCAAGGGCCACTCTTAACGTTTTTACCATGAGACTAGAACCTGTATATGACTTAGCTTGCTTGTTTTGTCAGGAGTCTGTAAAACAGGGAAACAGTAATAATATTGTTTGGCATAGTGCAGAAAACAGCACTACTTGATTCTTTGAACAGAATGGTGAAGGCAGTTTGCAAGTCTTCCAAGTGGAGCTAACACTTCCAAAGTGATGCATTCCCTACATCTGCTTAGACCTGATGAAAAGCCTTTGCTAGCTAAAGTTGATAGCTGGGAAAGCAGCCAGGCCCATTGTGCCCTGTGTTCTTAGGTGAAATCCATGTTGACAAGAAGCCAAACACAATGATGGAAAGCATGCCTGGGTGGTAATTACTATAGTTTATTTTCCTCTTTCTTTCTTTCTTTTCATTTATTTAAAAATATAGCTACTTTCTCTTCCTCCTTTCCTCAAACATGTCAGCTTCCAAATAAACAAGCAGCAAACGGGGTTTGATTTTAAGCTGTAACAGCCAGATTGTTTCTGAATATAAGCTATTGATCTCTGGGTATAATATAAATGTCTCTTGCCAGAAAAGAAATTTATGAGGATATTTTGCAGGGTAAAATACTTATCCAAAGCTATGTCTCTCTGTATTACCAGACATCATCTTAGTTGGTTAAACAAAGGTATGATCTTTTACTGGCTTGACCCAGTTTAATATGAAAATATATTTGTGCATTTTGAATGTGCATGGTACTTCCTTTCTTCACAGATTAATCAGAAGCTTTATGTGGTAATGACCTTGTTGGGCACATGTTATCGCCAAACCCTATAAGGATTTTCCCAATTATGTGCAGTATACACATAGGGAGGGGGGCAGTAACTTAAAATATATAAAGTGTGTGAAAATAATATTATTTTCCATAGTAAGAATTGGTCCAGCAATCCCACTGATGAGGGCCCCCAGCATGTTGGGGACAGAGAGGAGGGAAATGGGGGTACCATCACAAGTCTTAATCATTCAATGTATCTAATTATTATTATTATTATTATTATTATTATTATTATTATTATTATTATTTAACGTTAGCTCTCCACGTCTTCATCCTGTGAGCAGACATCTTCAGTTAGGGATCTGTCCAGAGAGCCAGCACTTGGAATAAGGCCCAAGATTCCAGCTTCAACGTGACTGACCTGTTTTTTTAAATATTTTATTTATTCATTTTTCAAGGAGAGAGAGAGAGAGAGAGAGAGAGAGAGAGAGAAAGAGAGAGAGAGAGAGAGAGAGAGAATGCACCAGGGCCACCATCTTGTGGGTCTGGCTTATGTGGGTACTGGGGAACTGAACCAGGGGCCTCAGGCACTGGTGGCAAGTGCCTTAACCACTGAGCCATCTCTCTAGCCCAGTATCTAATTATTATTAACAATAAATAAGTTTGTAATAAATATTATTTTATACCTTGAGCTCACACTATTAATGTTAATTTGGGAGAAGGGGACATCAGAACAGGTTGATTCCTTGGCTATTGAATCAGGTTATTAAAACATTCTCTCACGTATCCAGCCCCCTTCACTTCTGATCCTATTTGTTACTGCCTTAAGAGCTGTAAGCAAGATGCTTTGTTTCTGATTCTTGCACAATGTGAGTAAATCCTTTGTGACTGGCAACACACTGTCAAGGAGTTCACTCCATCCTGATTGCCCTGGACAATTTCATGTGGAAGACTTCTGTGAGGACTGTGCACAAATCTAAATCACTGCAGATAATTGGCAAGTGAAAGTCACTATTCAGATACGAGCAGCTCAGGGAAATTAATAGCATTTGTTTCTAAATCAAGGTCAAGTTTTATGTTTGGAAATTGATTTCAAAGGTGGATGTTGGCTGTATGAGCATGAACAGCTATTCTTTGATCATTTTACTGTATTGGCTTTTATGAGAATGCCTCACAGCCATAGAATAGGTATTCGTGTTTTATAATGTGTTTTGTAGCATGTGATTGTGGACTTTATACAACAGTAACGATAATAATGTTAGTAAAATAGCTAACTGTGTGCTGAACACTAATTTAATTTTCTCAGCCCTCTGAGTCAGGTACTTTTATCAACCCCAGAAAGGGTTTAATTTAATCAAGCTGCACAGTTGTTTGGCAAATATGTGAGCTAGTTTCTAGTAGGTCAGTATCTCAGGAAAAAGAAAGGTATG
>PVHP010027093.1:0-24040 GCA_004024765.1 Zapus hudsonius | reverse complement strand
ATATTCAGCATACTGCCTAGTCAAGAGAATGCTTAAGATGCCAGATTTTCATTTTTTGTTTACCAATGCCATAGGCATTATTGCAAACAAGTTGTTGCACCAGATTTTCATAATGAAAATGTCAGAGGAAGTCTCTTTGTAAAATGTGAGTCTGCTTCATTAATCTGAGGCAGATAAAGATTGGGCCAGTATGTTCCAGATAGTGAAGTGTTTTAAAGTATTTTTCTCCCTGATGGTTAAGTTTAGGAGAAACCAAAGGATACTAGTTAAAGTCTCCAAGAAATACTGTAATCCAAGTTTGAATTGTTATGTCTCTAATGAGCTGGTGTACTGTTAACTGGCAAGGGAGGTAGAAGTCACATATGCTATCACCTCTGAACACAATATAGAAAGTATCTCTAATTTTTAAATTACTATGTAGAAACTCTATGTACAAGTCTTACGTTGGTACCACCATTTCCCTCCTGCCTGTCCCCATTCCACTTAGGGCTCTCCTCAGTGGGGTTGCTTAAATGCTTCATAGCCTAGAGAGCTATGAGTTGTTCAAGCAGCAGACAGTTATTGGAGGGGCAAAGCCTCTGGATATTACCCCCACCATGACTTTTACAATATTTCTGCCCCTCTTCTGCAAAATTCCCTGAGCCATGTTGGGTGAGTTTTAAGTCTGCTTTAGTGTAGAGCTCTTAGCAACTTCTGAAATTCTGCTTTGGAATGTTTTGAGTATCCTTGGTGCCTGTCTGCATCATCCTGGCTCAGGTTGCTGGACTCACTGTGGGAGCAGCACTCTGGCTCATCTCTCCACTTCCTTTGTGGTTTGATATGGACCCTAGCTGATGTGTTAGGGGTGGTTCATCTCCTGCCAGGGAGTCAGCTATGATTTCTGGTCTTGTTGGTAGAATTGGGTGGTTCATGGTTCTTGCTGCTTTCTGAAAAATACATATTCTCCAATGAAGAGTGAGATCCCAATACGTTAAACGGGACAATCATTGTTATTTTGTTGAGATTATAATGGGGGTAGCCTCTCTTTAGGGCCATGGTTAGTGGAAGCTTCCCCTTAGACTCAGATTCTTAGTCTCCACAGGAATTTGGTTTGGATCCCAGTTCCAGCTAAGGGTTCCTTGTCACTGAGCGGTTCTCTTAGTGAATCAGAGAGCCCTTGATTACCCACCTAGGTTGAGTGCCACTATTGTACAGGTTTATTCATCTTGTCATTATGGTTGCTGTCATATGCTAGCAGTGTCCCCTGATTTCTCCCAACATCTTTGGCCAATTTCTTCAAGCAGTTCATGTATCATACACATTCCAGCACGAAATGAGAAGACAACATGCATTTACTACTGAGCAGAACCATCTTTGCCCTTTGTTTTGATGAAGATTAAGTGAACTACCTGGTGATTTTCTGTTTTATGAACTTTGGGTTCTCCGTCTATAGCCTGGAGTCTATGGTTCCTGGACTTCATGGCCTGAAAGATTCTGGATGCATTCTGCATATACCCTTTAGTCCAAGCTGCTCTCACTCTTGGTTGTAGAAACTGTTTTATTTAACAGATGGCAGTGCAAAGTGAGGAGATCCAAGAACCATCAATATGACAAGGAAAGATAGCTCACTGCTTACTATAAGATGTGCCACCTCTATCATATCTGTTGGGGCCCACAAGAAATTTAGAGGAAGCAGATATGGAGTATTGCTCCCACTACTAGCCTAACAACCAGCTCCAGGGGAACAATGGCAGACACTGTGCTTAGTCAAAACCTGTCAAAACACAAACCTATAAGCCAAAGAGAACTCACCACTAAACCAGACTCACCAAGGCTCAGAGACTATTTTGGAAGAGGGGACAAGATGATTGTAAAAGTCACATAGTGTTGGCAGAGCCCCCCCTCCACCGCCAAAACTGAGGCCTTAATTACTCAACAGTGAATACCAAAATCTCCACTGAGGTGAGCCCTCTGGAAAAGTGGGAGGGGAGAGGAGATATAAGACTGAAATCTTTGTAAAATAATAATGATGATGATGATGATGGTGATGATGATAATAATAATAATAATAATAAAGTAAGCTTGGTATGTCTGCTCAAACTCATTCAAAAGATGAACACGAACTCCATCAGCTTTGATAATTTTGATACAAGTATCTTGCACATAGAAATAATGAAATCTTGAATCAATTTAATTTATTCAAAATAATCAGCTAAAGGTTATTAAAGTCATTTGAATTTAATGTTTTCTATCTGCTAGTTCATTCTTAGTAAAAAAGGAAAACAAACAAATTTAATTAGTTTGAGAAACTTGTTTTGATAAACAAAAGGAAAATAAATTCAAGGCTTTTAGTAATTTTTTTATCAAGGAAAATTTTGAGTGTATTTTTGTTCCTCTAGTTATGATTTCTTACATCTATAAAGTATTCTAAAATGTTCCTGGGGATTATAATTCCAGGGAATAAAAATGAAACAAATGATTCCAATAATTTGATTTCTCAGTTTGCCTGATAAAATTAGAAATTTATTGGTATAGGAAAATCCATAGATATTTTACTTCTGGATTGAATATCATATGTAATAACTGGGCTTTTTAAATCTCAATTTCTACCAAAGCTGTGGATACAGAGACAACTTGGTCTAAATCTCTAATCTTAGCAGTTTTGATTGTATTAATTAACTTAAATTACAGATTCCAGTATCATTTATGAAATTATGTTTGGGATATAAGAGTAGATGCTTCAATGGTTTGGTATTATCTCAAACACAGGCATTTAAAAACAGCATCTAATTTCCTGAATTCATAAACACTGTGCAAAATTTTTTAGATTAAAAAATATTTAAACATATTTTTTACTATTATGGAATTAATGTGGCTCTAAGGTGAGCTGCAGAGTAAAAAATGTGAGCTTAGGGAATCCCTCAATCATGAAATAGTGCATCCTCTCCTCTTGGCCCAGATCTCATATAGCCATCCAGAGAAGTGAGAATATCAACCAATGCTCACTTAAGAACTTATGCTTGTGTGGTGTTTATAATACTTATAGCATTGCCCTTTTCTCTTTTCATTACAGGAGATTAAACTCAGGACCACTAACACTAGATCAGTGTTCTACTGCTGAGGTATACCCTAACTCTGCTTTATAATATTTTTAGTACTTATTCAAATAACTCCTTTGAATTCATTATTTTTTGTTTCTCAAAATCACCTCGTGACATTGTCAAAACAGATAGTTTATCCTTATTGAAAAGTTGCATAATCTAAAGTTCAATGCACATTGAAGTCTTGGCCAAGATTACTCAGCAAGTTATAGGTACACTTCAGATTAGAGCTAAGTGCACTGACCTCTACCTGTGTGTTCACTCCAGTGTAATTCAGACATATTAAAGGGTTTACTTTCACTGCAGGCATCAGGAGTATCAAGGGAGATGCTCTGAAATTGAAAAAGACAACTAATATTGAAAAAGATACCACTAAAAGAAAGTGACTTCAGTCACTGAGATAGATATGAAGCCCTACATTCCAGATTTTCTTTCAAGCTGCAATTACTTATATTTATATTTGGCCAAGTCTGTGCTCTTACTGTTCACTATAATATATGTAATATGAAGTTGCCAGAGTGAGCAACTTCAAAGACATGATGAGCTGCCTGGCAAAGCCTTTCCACAAACACTGATCCAATGAGTCAGTGCCAAGCTCTCTGCACCATCTGCTGGGCATGAATCACTGGACAGGGACAAGTGGACAGCTGGTGCTGTCATCTTTGAACTGTCACTTATGAGAGAAATACCAGAATTCACATCAAAAGGCATAAAGAAAGTACCCTGTGAGGTCCAAAAAAGACTGGTAAAAATATGGTGGCATTTCTGATGGAGATCTTCTCTTTCCAGATACTTTGGATCCCTTTTAAAAAAAAATCTTTACCAGCAACGTTTAAAGAAGAAGTTATGGTTTGTCATAAAGTCATGAGCAGAGACTTTTCAGGTGAGAATGCAGTAAGAAATTAAAAAGAAATAGTATTTTATACTGCACCTTCTTAGCCAAGAACCTGGAAATAGATTATTTAAAACTTTGATTTGCTTAAGAGTTATTCCTCTGTTCCTTTACTCTGGATTCACCCACTCACTTATTCATTCACCCATGCATGCACTGAATGCCTACTGTATGCCAAGTGCTAGTAGATGGAAGATAGTAATTACTATTATTTATTGAACACTATGTGCGGTATGTATTAACTAGGGTACTTTATTTAGTCCTGGCCTGACTCCAATGGAACAAAAATTATTTTTTCACTTTTCCATGAAGAAACAATAATAGAAGGGAGTTGTAATTTTTCCAAGATTACCAGATAATAAATACAAGACAATGGATTAAAAACCTGGCACACCTTTATGATCGTTTCAAGTGCATGCTATTGCAATGTGTCACACTTGGAGCATACAGAAATGGTTCTTAAGGTTTGTAAGAAGCCTCAAACATGAAGAAAAAATTAGTGTAAGTCAAAAGATGGGGAGAATCTGTTACTGTCATGAATCAGATGGGACAAAAACCTCAGACAAAATTACACTGTCATGGTGCTAGTTGTTCAAATTTCAGAAGTTTCCTTAAAGTTTTACACATCAATCAGCTTCACTGTGATGCGCATAGAAAGGAAAAACTAAGACTAAAATGATAATCAGATTTGTGTGTCTACTAAATATAATAATTTAATTTCAATTCTTTTTTTCACATCTCAAGAGTTCTTTTTCTTTTCCCATTTCTTTTACCATTTGCAGATCAGATAAACTTCCTAATAAATCATCTATAAACTGAAGACAGTTCTCTCTTTGACTTGTTACATTGGATGTGATTGTGTACTAGGTCCTGAGTTCAAATGTCCAGCAAGAAGCAGGTGAAGGGAGGAAGAGTCTTTCTGGTTTACAGCTTGATGGACACAGTCCGTGAAGATGGCAAAGGTATGGTGACAGGTCCAGCAGGTCGCTGTCGCTTTGCATCTGCAGTCAAGAAGCAGTGTGCAATGAATGCTGGTTCTCAGTTAATTTCTCCTTTTGCTTCAGTCTGTGACTCCAGCTTATGGAATGATGCATCCCACAGTCAGGCTCTGTCCTTCCACCTAAATCTGACCTAGAAACTCCACCACAGACAAGCCCAGAAATTTGTCTTCTAGATGCCAAGGTGACAGATAACCATCACAGACACAGGTCAAATTTTTGTGGTTTTTGTGGGGCAGCGGAGATTCTCACAAGAGATGAGCCACCCCAGTCATACCGTGGAGGTTCCATATGGAACCCTGCAGAGAATGATGGGATAAAGAAGGGACCCACAGCCATTCAATCAACACAGGATAAGCCAGGGTGACAGAAACCAACAATTTTTGACACAAAGACCCCTAAGCTCACAACATTAAAGCAGCCTTAATACTCACTCACCACAACTCAGGGAACTGAGCGGAAGAGGGGGCGGAAAGATTGTGAGAGCCGTGGTTTGGGAGACTATTCAGAGGCATGGCACCCCTCAGTAACAACACAGTTGGGCCAGGAGAACCAGGCTGAATACTAGGCTATCCATGGTCCCCTGTCACAAGGACTGATCCAGACGACCCACGGAGGAGGAGGATATCCAGTTGATTGGGGATGGGGAGGGGGACATTGGGGAATTGGGGATAACAACTCATTGTAAAAAATAATAAATAAATAAATAAATAAAATAAATAAATAGAACTTTATAAATGAGGATGTTCAGACAGTGAATGGTTTTGGATATTGAGATTGTAAATTGGTAGAATACTTCTGTTGCCTAAAGTTATTTATAATTTATGATGCAGTAACTTCACATATACACAACAATCTAAAAGAAATAGAATTTATTTATTTATTTATTTATTTATTTATTTATTTATTTATTTATTTATTTGTGTTGGGCCAAGTCTTCAGAATTATTTAGGACACTTACAATAGATAAATTCATACATTTAATAAATAAAAATATGAGATAGTATGGTTTTTGATCATAGGAAAGGATATTATCATAAATTTTAAATGACATTGTAGCAATGGTATTGTACGTTGGCAGACATTGGGCTTAGAGACCAATGAAGGAAGAAAGACCTCACCTCCTACATCCTTAATAACACTATACGGAGAAGACCCACTTCCCTGTGACCAGAGGAGACAAGTCCTCTAGTCCTCGGAGGTTGCCAATCACTCACCTGGTTAAGTGACTACCCCTCACCTACAGACATGCAGAACAATCATCACCTCCTGATTGAGGTAATGTACTATACCTCCAAGAAGTCTCTCACTTGCTGCAGTTGCTTGCAAACCCTCACTGCAGAGCCTGCCTGCTTTTCTGACTTCATAAACTATAACTTTTCCTTTCCACCTTACTTATTTTTCTTTCTGTTCATTGGATTTGGGTGTATTTCTTAAGACACTTTAGGGCTTTTCCACCTTTATGTTCCCAGCCTAAATCCCTGATCTGGAAGAACCCCTCTGTCTTTTGTCAGTCTGTCTTTCCTTAATAAATTCTACATTTCCTTAATAAAACTCAAATTTTGCCCGCCTTACCTCCTTGTCCACATTTCTTAATTTTTTAAGGAGCAAGGAATACCAACTACAGAGCCTTAGCCATTTGAATTCCACCTATCTGGACCAAGAAAGCCCCATACCTCTCATCCCTATCAATGCTTGCAACATTATATACTTATTGCATGTGGTGAGACATTTCAATATGTATATAATGCATAAGGGTAAGATTAGGGTAATTGACACAACTTTTTTCTTAGTCATATGTCATCATTTCCTTGTGTTGGGCATCATCCCAGTACTCTCTGCTAGTTTTCTTGAAATATTCATTAATTATTGTCAACCATTGTTATTCCGTTGTGCTACAGAACATTAACAGTTAATCCTCCTACCCAACTTCCCCCTGCACACATTGTCCATCTCCTCCCCATCCCTTCTCCCCCTTTCCTTTTCCCAGGCTCTGATAGCTGTTTTTCTATTCTATTTTTTCTATTCTGTTTCTCTATGACTTCTGCAAGAATGTTGCTAAGAAATGGAAATATTTTCAAGGAATTTTAATTTCATTATACCTTATAAATGTTTATAAGGTATAGGTCTTTCTAGTATATTAACTAATATACTTCTTTCTAGTATGTTAAATTATACCACTCAAAGTATAGTGCTTGGTACTATAAATAGCATAAGCTATTCAGAAATGGGAATTCTCAGATTCTGCTTCAGCCATCCAACAACAAAATGCAAGGTGTAGGAGCAGGTAAGCTCTGTGTTGACAATCTTCAGTGTGGTTTTGTCTTTGTGAGATTTGAGACCAACATTATAAGTCAAAAAATAGAAGGAGATGAATTAAATCAGTCACTATGATTTATTCTTGGGATTGTCATAGAGAATTGTAACTGATTTTGATTCTTCCTATATTGCCTATATCTTGAAATAATATTTTATTATGTGATGAATATTTTATTTTAGAAAATTCAGAAAAATTCAAAAAGCAGAAATTGTCTATAAGCCCATTATATAGAAATTTCTCAATATTAAAGCTGAATATTTCCTTTCTACCTCTGAAATTTCACCCTTTAGGTGTAATCACTATTAATAATGCATATCCTATAATAAAAATTCAATTAACATGGAATCTTACAAATATAACAAACCAATGGTTACTTTAAAAAAATTACATTGCATGGATATCTCTCCCAGTCATTCAGTTTTACATTGCACATTTAATATTCCATAGTAAGGTTGTGCCATAATTTTTAGTACCATTTTATTATGATGGCCATTTAAACTATTTTAAATTTATTGCCTCCATAAAACAATGTTTCAGTGAAAATCCTATCTTTATGGTATCTTTAGTAATGGTTTAAACTATAATTGATAAAAATCTTCAATATTTTAATGCATGAAATTATTTGCCCAACAAACATGCACTCAGTGCGTGGAAAGGCTTATTGCCTTCCTTTTCCTTCCTTGGGATTTTGCCAGAATGTTATGAAAGAACACGGGGTGGATCTTCATTGACCAGGGCTTCTGTCTAGACACGATGCTCTATGAAGAAAGGAGCTCTGTGGCACAATATTGAAGTATGTGGAAATAAATCACCCATTGTTATTAATTCTATTAACCACAGCTATAATAACAGTATCACAAAGAATGACAGGTAAACAGAAGGACTATGACATTCTCTTAGCATTCTTGTGTTTATTATTATTGAGAGAAAAATTAACTTTAATCACTCAGGAATATTAAGCCATGCATTAAAAACATGTTAACTCACTAGGGAAGAATTTGTAGGAAGAGAATTTCACAAGAAATAGGGGAATTGTAATGCAAATTATAATGCTATGAATTTTTTAAATATTCAAAATATACATCAGGTTGTAATAGTTATGTTGACTTAGTAAAGATGAGTAAAAGACCTCATTGTTATATTCTGATTTCATTATTTTTTCATATAAAATGTCAGAAATATTGTTTTTGATTTTTAAAATATTAACACAATGTGCTTAATGCAGCTTACAGCAAAAGCCCCTGATTTGTGCCGATGAGTACAGTCATTGTAAAAATATCTACAAGTCTATATTTGTAATTTAAAAATGTTTTAAGGCAAATCTTATAACAAAATTTCATTCATAGTGAATAAATTATATTAAAATGTATGCTACATTAATTCAATCATTTCAAATGGCATTTAGGTTAGTAAGACAATAGGTTAAACATTAATGCTTTAATTGTATTCTACTGAAATGAAAGCTATATTTTTGTCATAAAAAGCTAAACATATTCCAAATGACAAAATTAAAGGAAAAACTATGACCCTACCATTATTAAACTTGCTATGTTATCTCTGTTTTTTGCACAGAATCATTTTTATTCTAAGTGAACAATTTTATACCCTAGGTGTTTCTCTTAAATTTATAGCAACATTTGCCTGGCTTGCTGGTTTATAGTACTCATAAGGATAATTTTAATTATTGAAAGTGCTCCATTTTGTGTTTGTCAATCATTAACCTAAAATGTTTTTTTTATTGTTGGACATTTATTTCATATTGTTTTCATTTATAATGTTCAGATGGGAATACTATGTACATATTGCTTTAACTATTCTAAGTTGTTGTCTTTGGCTATATTACCTGAAGTTAAATTACAGGATAGTATATGGATATAGAACATTTTTCTTCTGTATTTATCAGTAGGGAACCTATTTATATTAAAAAAATAATTTTACCTTGTGGAAAATCATACTGATATATACATAGCTTTTATGCATACATATTTGTATATATTTGTAAATATCTAATTTTGACTAGATAGCTTAAGACTGAAATTTGAATAAGTGAAATGATAAAGTTTATAGAATATGAGATGCAGATTTGGATACCATAGAACATAAAAATTCATTTGGGTTAATTACACAATAAGCTAAACCAATGAATCAATGAACAATACCATAAAATCCTTACTTTTATACAGTAAGCTTTTGAGGAAGCTATGGGCATCACCTGGTAAGAGGGGCCATGAATAGAGTGGGAGGAAGCCTAACCCAAAGACAAATTTCTCTGCCCTGTAACTCCCTGTGCCAGTCATTGGTCCCTTCCTAAACTGAGCTGTTGATCAAAGAGACCCACGAGAGCATCCAAACAAGACAGGAGTTTGTCAAAGCTCTTGAATACCCACCTCAGGCCAAAAGTAAGACCCTACTGCTGAAGATATCACAGACTGTCTTCACATAACACCTAGAGACCCTGTTAGATCCAGAATGGTAACTAGCTCCCAGATGGTAGCATGTGTAATGCTGGAAGGCATTACATGAGCTGCTGGGGGAAATACTGACTGATGCCATGAGAATGCTGAGCACACTGCTATATGAAAGAAACAAGCTAGTGAAGAAGTGCTCATCTGTGCAATCGTGGCACTAAACCAAGGATGGAAATCATTGGATTACTGATTGGCTAAGAGATCAGCTCAGAAACCCTTAACTGGAACTGGGATCCATGGCAAAATCCTATGGGGACCAAGAACCCAGGCTCCCAGGGAAAACTCTCACTACCAGAGTTCTGCAGAGAGAATACACCCATCAGAATCTTGTCAAATCAATAATGTTTGTCTCATTTAACCTATACTGATCTCACTCTCTGATAACGGTTCTGTTTGTATTTTTCAGAAGACAGCAAGAAGACGCAATTCCAACAAAAAGACATGGGATGTTTGCTGACATCCAGGCAGGAGATGCACCACCCTGGCCTGTCATATAGGTCCCAAATGAAGCCTATGAGAAAGTAGCAAGATAAACAAGAGATCTAACACCACAGTAAACCAGATAATCCACGAAAGGAAAGTGGAGACAGACACCAATGATACCCAGTACAACCCAAAGCAGAAGTCCAGAGATTCTTTAGATCTCAACAATAAAGCAGACTTAAAACTCATCCACCATAACTCAGGGAACTGAGCAGAAGAGGGGATGGAAAGATTGTAAAAATCATGGTGGGGGAGAATATCCAGAGACATTGCCCCCCTCAGCAACAACAGAAGAGAAAAATAATCTGGCTACCTCTTGTACAATTCATAACTGCCTACCCCATGGATTGATCCAGTAAGCCCACTGTGGAGGGCCCCTTGTGAGTTGGGGATAAGGAAGAGGGAAATAGAGGTATCATCAAAAAATATATTTGCTTATACAATGCATCTAATTATTGACAATATATGTTATAAAAAACCCACTCAGGACTTAAAATGTGGTCTAAGAATAAATCAGATTCCAGCAATTATGGGAGAAGAAAAGTGTCAGAGTGGTTAGCCCACTCTACCATTTTCTTTTCCAGTTGGGTTCAAATATTTCTTTATACATCTCAATCCATCATAGTTATTACATAGCAGCTTGGTTTCCATTTAGGTTTCACTGACTAGGGACATGATTTCTAGCAATATATCCACAACAATAAAGTTTCATTAAAGGAAAAGCAAATTACAGGTCCAGTGGAGTTCATTATAATGGGATTTTACTCAGATTTGTATTTTATTGAGGATATAAATAAACCTGGTGGAGCTCTCATTCACCTCTCTTTGGAAACCACCTGGCAATTTAATTTGTAACTTGGTTCACAAAGAGGAAATCTTGCAAAGGCAGTGATGTCTTTAGGTGTGTGTCTTTCACAACAAATATGGGGTGTTTGTAACTCATTTTTAAGGAAGCTACTTATAAATTAAAAGAAATATATTGGCATAAGTTTCTCATTATAATTGCATTTCACACATCAGGGGAATATTGCATTGGTGACTTAACTCTAGTTTTATGATAGAGAACATAATTTACACTGTACAAGGCATTCTGACTGGGTTTGGTTTTCAGAGGACATATGATATGAAAAACAACCATTGTCTGGGCAGCAAAAGAGGAACTTTTTCTAAATTCAATCTGCCCTATGTAATAATAAATATAGCCTTTAAGGGCTGGAGAGATGGTCAGTTGTTAAGGTGCCTGCCTGCAAAACCTAATGACCCCAGTTTGATTCCCCAGTACTCAGGAAAAGCCAGATGCACAAAGTATTGCATGTATCTTGTTTTTGGTGGTGCATGCATGCCTCCTCCTCCTCCTCCTTCTCTTTCTCCTCCTCCTCTTCCTCTTCTTCTTCTTCTTTCTTCTTCTCCTTCCTTTTTCTTTTTTCTTCTTCTTCTTCCTTCTTTTTCTTCTTCTTTGTCTTCTTCCTCTCTCTTTCTCTGCTTGCAAGTAAATAAATAAAATATTTTTTAAAAAATCACCATTAGTGTATGCTCAATTACTTTCAAAGTTCTTGAACACATCATTTATTGAGTATGCAAAATGATAAATCTTATAGAATTAAGATACAGATTTTTAAATTACAGAACTATTTTCTTGTATAAAAGCCCACACAGGACTGAAAACAAAATCTAAGAGTTAATCAGACTCCAGCAAATACTGGAAAGAAAAGAGTCTAGATGGGGAGCTCAACCACAACCATGTGAGATGATTGTCTCACTAGTTCAGAGACACAAAAAGGTTGAATAAATTACCTTAGTTCACATGGCTATCAGTTGGTAAAGCTGGGGGTCATTTGCTGGCAATTCAAGAACAGAAGACAGGTGTGGTGCTCATTGGAGCCTTGCTGGAGGATATGTGCTGTTGGAGGTGGGCTTATGGGTCTTATAGCCAGCTTCCCCTTGCCAGTGTTTGACACACTGTTCTGCTGCTGTTTTCCACGTGGTGTTGACCAGGAGGTGAAGTCCAGCCTCTGCTCATGTTTCATTCCCTTGCCATCATAGAAGTTTCCCTGAAGTCTGTAAGCCAAAATAAACCCTTCCCACAAGTTGCTTTTGGCTGGGTGCTTTTGACAACAACTAGAAGGTAATGAAACAACTGTAATCTTTGTTCTTTAATTTTTAGCTTTTATTGAAAACTTGCATAAATATAGAAAATATATGATCCTAATCACCTCTTACCACCCTCCTTTCCCTCTTCTTCCTTCCCCTAAATCCCTAGTTCACTGAATTCCTTCTTTCCAACTAGAATCTCCTCTATTCTGATGACATTCCCCCTTCTATTATGCAGATCTTGTGTGTAGGTAGCATGAGCTACTATGAGAGCATGAATATCTTGGCCACTTGGTGTCTTGGAAGTTTTAAGCACTCCTTCCCTTTCTCATATTCTTTCCACCACTTCTTCTGGAATGATCCCTGAGCATTTGAAGGTGTCAAAGAAATGAATCAGTGTTGAACACTCCACTTTCACTTCTGTATAGCACTTTGGTGAGCTGTGAGTCACTCCATCTAAGAAGAAGCTTCTGTAAGCAAAAGTGATAGTAGCATTAATATATGGTTACAAACATAAGCATTTAGAGGGAATATTGCTGAGCCTTACCACATCTAGTTCTGGTGGACAACCAAGAACCTTAGCAATAATCACCTGTAATGTTTTGGGGCTATTAGGAACCTCCCTGACCAACAATTTACTGAAAGATATTTTACTCTTTGCACTGAATTTTTTAATCCCAAATTATGGCTTCTGATCACAAAATTATCCACCTCTACAGGAAACTTTATCCCAGGCTTCTTTTTTTGTAGCTAGCAAAACCTATTTAGGTTTCCATATGGTTTCTTCATAACATCTTAAATTTTGATTATCCCCAGAATCTTTGTTTTCACTCACTAATCCTAGTGGAAGTGCTGCCTAAGAACAGTTTAAGAGAAGAATGTACCGAGGTTCCCACGCTACTTCATATTCTACAAATGCAAAATGTATCTAAGATAGAATGAGAGTTCACTTTATTAGTATTAGGGTTGTGCTTCTTAAAGCTGCATATAAACATCATCCAAGAAGCTCATTAAAAGCAGATAACTCAGTCTCATTGTCAGATGCTCAGCTTCCATGAGTTGGGCCCAGAGATCATCATTTCCATTGGTTCCCAGATAATTCTGGTACTAACACTTGGTAGAAAAGATATCAGGACTCTGAGAAGCTGAAACAGACTACATCTCCAATGGTATAAGATAAAGCTTGGTCTAAGAAATAAAGGTCTTGAATGGAAACTACAGACACGTTGGGAATCCTGCTCAGTTCCATGCAGCTGGGCCAGCACCAGAGAAGGAATGCAAAATTGACATGGTGGAGTCGAAAAGGAAGTCATGGTTCCTTCCAATGAATTGCCATGCTGAAGATCCCTAAGTCATATATTATTTCTTAGCAAAGAATAAGGTATTCATGGTTATGGTTTGAGATGGTTCTTTGCAGTTACAATTATCTTCCTGTTGCTTGAACAAAACACCCAACCAGAAGCAGTTCATGAGAGGAAAGTTTTTTTTTCAGGTTTGCAGTTTCAAAGGAAAGCCTCCTCATGGTGAAGAAAGCTTGATAGAAACAGGCTCTTGTTACACATCTGGTTGGAAATTGTCTTAATACTGAGTTCGGAGCTGGGATAATTAGCCTCAAGATTTGTCCCAGTTACAAAGGTCCCCCAGCAAGGCTCCACCTCCCAAATTGCTATCAGCTGGGGATTGAGTATGAGGCTTAATTACAAACATATGAGGATAGTTTAAAATAAAACTAGCACACATCCTGTTTTTTTCCTTCATTCCAAAAACATTTGCAGAATAAATTCTATATTGTAGATTTTATAAGTACATAATTGATATTAAGGAGTTTGTGATCCAACAGGAGCTAACAGATTATAAGCATGCAGTAAATCCCATGAGGGATGAATACTTCTTCTGGATGCTGATTGTAGGGGTGGAGGACTCTGGTAGAAAATCTGGAAAAGACTATGCCATTGCTACAACTATGGCAGATAGAAATCTGTAAGCTAGGGAAGGCCCTGGTGGGTGATATCTATCACATGGCTGCATTGAAGAGAGACTTTTTTTTTTCACATAGGTTTCATTTGTTTACTTACTGAACAAGAAAATAAGGGGAGTTCTGAGACTTTCGTTTTATTATAAATGTGTTTCCCTTTAAATCATGGCATGTGAATGTCCACACTTCTTGAAGATTAGTATGACTTTTCTGTTAGCCATGTGACTTACATGGACATGAGTCTTTTTCACTGTGTATTTCAGGTTGTAAAACTACTACAGGTCAGTGGCCTAGAGATATGCAATTAATTTTCTCAGCACTAAGAGCTTCATGCATGATTAGGTGCCCAATGCTTTTTTTTTTTTAATTCTAGGGATGATGCTAGTGAAGTGACTGATAGTCTAAATAAATGATGCTTGGGTTTACACGGATAATACTAATGGTTCCATTTAACACAGTGTAAAGATTTTGCCTGTAAGCCAAGGGTGCAAAAAGTAGTGATAAATCCATGTATGGCACACATTTTCCTTTTGCTATGTTATAGGGCTGGATGGTTGTGAAGACTGAGCTAGTGTTTGTTAAATTTCTGGGTAACAAAAGGTGGGGAAGTAAATGTGTACCATCGGAAGATGTTGTAAAAAATGCTAAATCGACATTAGTAATTCTTAATAAATGTCACAAATATATATAGAATTATCTTATGAAATGTTATAATTATATGCACAGATATAATGAATCTTTCATCTAAAGATTTTGTATCTAATTAATAAAAAAGTAACAATCATTTCTGTGACCCACAGCTTTCTGATAAAGTTGAATACAAACTAACCTGTGAAACATCTTCCAAAGCTATATATATTTTTTTGTTCCATGTACTTCCCACAGAATTGGAATTTGAGTATCCTGAAGAAACATGTATGCACTTTCCAAGACTGAATCCCAATGCCATCAACTTCCTGTTCTCAGTCATCTTAGTGCTGCTCCACCATCTGAGCTGAAAGCAAGGAAGTCCCAGCTGCAGAGTAAATTAATGGGATCATGGGACATATCCCCAGCATTCACGGTTCCTAGACTTTGAAAGTGGAGTGTCACCTAAAATTTAAATTATCATAGAGAGCAATGGGCTTATTATATTTTCATATATCTATAATCATTGTATGTTGCTCATACTCATCCCCTGTCCTGTCTTTAGTGTTATTCCCCCACAAGACAGTTCATGTCTGCTGCCATGTTATGTTTATCAGCTATGTATCTATCATCTATTATCTATCTATCTGTCATCTATCTATCTTCTACCTATGTGTATATATTAAAAGTTAAATTCTTCATATCAGAGAAATCATGCAGTATTATTGCTTCTTTTCTCATTTATTCTCTCTATTTCCATCCTTTCCCATCAGTTCTCTTCCTTCCTGTGAACATTCTTCCTGCCACTTTGATCTCATCTATATATGCATATGTATTTTAATTATATTCCACATATATAACAGCCAATATTTGTCTTTCTGACTTTGATTTTTTACTTAACAAATTGCTCTCCAGTTCCATTTTTATTTTTCTGCAAATGACACATTCATTCTGTGTAATTGTTGATAAAACTCCATTATGTATGTATGATTGTATATATGTCTCTCTCTATATATATATATATATATTTATCACATCTTTTAATTTTTTAGATTATTTTAGTATTAGTTTTGGTTTTTCAATGCAGGGTCTTGCCTAGTCCAACCTGATCTGGAATTCACTATGTAGTCTCAGGGCACCCTTGAAGTTATAGCAATCCTGCTACCTCTCCCTTCTGAGTGCTGGGATTAAAGGCGTTTGCCAGCACACCAGATTCTACATTTCTTTTTATATTCATTTGCTGATGGACATCTAGGTTGATGCCATATTTTAGCTATTATTGATAGTGCAGCCAAAATACAGATGTGCAGGCATTTGTATTGTTTCCTTAGATTCCTTCAGATATATACTCAGGAGAAGTATACCTGAATTATGCTTTTATGTTCAGTTTTGTTTTATTTTCTAGGTAGGATCTCACTCAACATAAAACAAATTAAAAGATATAATGAAATAAAATGCGTCAAATTATGGTGTTGTAGTCAGCATTTTGTTGCTGCACAGAAGGAACCCAAGCAAAAGTGGCTTGTGGAAGAATGTGTTTATTTGGCTTACAGACTCAAGGGGAGACTCCATCCTGGCAGGGAAAATGATGGCATGAGCAGAGGGGTGGACATCACCTTCACCACAGCACTGCAAACAATGGCAGGAAGGTGTGCAAAGCACTGGCAAGGTGAAGCTGGTTTTTAACCCCTATAAGCCTGCCCCCAACAACCCAACTTCATCAAGGTTGTAAAACCCAAACTGCCATCAGCTGAAGATCGATTAATCACAACACATTCATTTGTTTGTGGGGGACACCTGGATCAAGCTATGACATATGGTAAACCTAAAAATCTGTATGAAGCAAGTTATAAAATGTTCCTTAGTTGAGGGGCACAAATGCAACTAGAGCAAAAGAAAGACATACCATATTTTTTACATCATTGCCTGCATAAGTTTTAGAAACTTGAGCTTCTACTCTGAATGGTGCAACTACATAATTTGGTTAATAAGCAATATTGAGTGTTTTCAGGAAAGAATATATGCATTCAGCTTATTGTCTGAAAAAAAATTGTGTTTTGCTTTTTCGAGGTAGGGTCTTTACTTTAGCCCAGGCTGACCTGGAATTCACTATGTAGTCTCAGCATCGCCTTGATCTTTTGGCTGTCCCCCTACCTCTGCCTCAGAGTGTTGGGATTAAAGGTGTGCACCACCACACTGGGCTTTATGTTCATTTTTTTGAGGAAATTCCACAGGGACTGTAATAGACATTTCCATGATGTTGGGATGAACATCAAACCAAATAGTTTTATGGGAGGAAGAGATTTATTTCAGGCTTACAAAACCAGGGAATCTGCAAAAGAACCTGGCTGCCATTCATAAATCCAAGCAGAGGGGAGAGAGAGAGAGAGAGAGAGAGAGAGAGAGAGAGAGAGAGAGAGAGAGAGAGAGAGAGAGAGAGAGAGATCACGAACAACCAGCAAATATCCAAAGCAACAAACATGGATCCCAGAGTTTACACTTTTGGGTTGGAACTCAGATTTACCCTCAGTTAAACCTAAGGGCTGGATTCCAGGATTTGCCCTGCAGTGACATCTCCTCCAGCCAGTTGGCTGGAGATACAAGTTACAAGTTTAATTTTAACACCTGAGTAAATTGGTAGTGTTCATTCAAATTACAACAAGGACTATACTAGATTACATTCCTGAGAACATAATATAAGAGTTTGTTTCTTCTTACATTCTTAACATTATTATTCAATTGTTTTCTTGATGATAAACATTCTATCTGGGATGAGATGGAATATTGTTTCTGATTTATTTATTTATTCATTATTTAACACACATAATGCACATACACATGTGTCTTTATGTTTATGGATGTATGTGTGATACTTACACATACATGTGTGTGGATTTGTGTAGAAGCTAGAGGTCAACATTGGGTGTCTTCCTCCACCTTGATTTTTGAGATATCTCGTACTGATTCTGGAGCTCACCAATTCAGCCAAGGATTTCCTGTCTCTATTTCTCTAATGCTGGTATTTCTGGTGGTGACATCACATCCTCCCTTTAAAGTCATTGGTGCCAAGGATCTGAACTCAGTTCCTCCTGTTTACACTATAAGTACTTTACCCACTGAACCCTCCACATTGTTTTTAGTTGCATTCTCATGATGGCAAAGGATGTTGAACTTTTTTTTCTTATTTCTGGGACATTTGTATTTTGTCTTTTTAGAACTGTTTGTTCATAAATGTCCTTTTATTGATTTGATGTTTTTTTCTCAATTATACATACATTCTAGATATAAATTTTTAGTGCCCTTTGTTGAAAGGGTGCTTTTATCCAGTGAATGTTTATGTCACCTTTGTCACGAATCAAATGGTTGTTGCAGCATGGGTTTGTTTCAGGGTTTCTACTCTAGTCTACAGGTATTGGTTTTTGTGCCAGAACCTTGCTGATTTGGTTACTAATACTCTGTAACACAGTTTGAATTTGGGTATTATGGTATGACCATTGTTGCTTTATCTGCTCAGAATTACTTTTAGGTCTTAAGAAACAATGAATAAGATTAAGTTAATGAGAAGAAATTAAAGTAGAACTAAGGAAACATACAACTAGAAAGGAAAAAATGAAAAAAAAAATCAGATAAAAAATTTGAAGGAGGCAATTTGATGAATTTAAATTACAGATCAAAATAACAAAAGTTCAACTGCAAATATATAATTTATTTAGATAAAATAAAATTTCTCCAATTTACATATATTTTAATAATAATCAATTTAATCCCTGATGTAAATTATGAGACTAAGTGTGATGATAAGAAAATAACCATCATAAAGTTGGCAAATTTGACAAGAAACTTGAAGCCATTTTCTCTGATTGTTGGAAGATGATTTGGGGAAATGTTTGCCACAAGTTTCTGAGGATGTTTATTGCAAAATGTAGTCCAAATCCAATCAATACTTATTTAATTAACTTTTTAATTTAATTTAACTGATTCATAATTTTTAAATTTGCATAGTAATGGGGTATCATACAATCTTTTTATAGATGTGTATTTTGTGCAGTGTTTAATTTGGGTTAAACCTTGCGGTCTCCCCCTGTTATCATTTCTTTGTGGTGACGATTTTCAAAATCCTTCCTTCTATGTTTTGAAATGTACAGACCCACACTGTTTTCTGTAGTCATTCCCCTAAGCAGCAGCAAGCACATCAAAACTTGGTCCTACTGAGTGCTTATGGTTCCATATGTCTAGGTCCCTCCCTAGCCATTCCAACTTCTACTTCCTACAATTTCCCTTCCAGTTTTCATGATCTTGAACTTTTGATTGCACACAGCAATCATGTGATACTTGTCTTTCTGTGACTGTTTTACTTCACATAACATTGGATCTCCAGTCCCTTTTGTATTTTTGTAAATTACAGGATTCTCTTTTTGTGACTGAAATAGTATCCCTCTGTTCATGTGCACCCTTGTTTTTATTCCCTCACCAAATGATGAACAATTCAGCTGTTTCCATTTGGGACTATCAGGAACGGTGAATATGGGATCAGTCTCTTCAGTATCCTGATTTCCTATTGAGGCTTGGCAGTGTAGGCTTGTACTCCAAAATAGGAATCTCTGCTTATTATTTTTTTCTGGCTTACACGGGTACTCCCTTTCCAAGCCATCACCAACACTTGCTTTCTCTTGTCCTTTTGAAGGTGCGAGTGATACGTTTCCCAGTGACTTTGATTTGGGTTTCTCTGATAAATAGTGATGATGAATACCTTTGCATGGAACCTCTCACCATTTCTATGCCATCCTTGGAGTGATGTCTTCACGTCCTTTGTCCAGTTTTTAAAAGTTGTTGTTGGGCTGTAGAGATAGCTTAGTCATCAAGGCACTTGCTTTCAAAGCCTATTGACCTGGTTTCTCTTCCCCAGGACCCATGTAAAACCAGGTGCACAAGGTGGTGCATGTATCTGGAGTTTGTTTGCAGTGAATAAAGGCCCTGGTGTGTCCATTCTCTCTCTCTCCTTGTAAATAAATAAATAAAATGTTTAAAAAAACCAAAAACAAAATAAAAAGTTGTATTATATATTTCCTAGCTATGGAGTCATATGATTTGTTTATAAATCTTGAGAACTGACCTTCATATAAACATGGTTTATAAATACAATGGAATATTATTCAGCCTGTGAAAAGCAGTAGATGCTGCCATTTGCCATTACATGGATGTATGGGGGATTGGGAGGACATCATGTTAACTGAAACCAGCCATATACAGAAAGAAAAAGATGTGGGTTTACATATGTGAAATCTGAAAAACTGTCAAGTGCATATGTAGAAAGATTACAAGATTGGCTACCAGGGTTGAGATGCGCAAGAGAAAATGAAGAGAAGAAGTCAAACTGATACAAAAATAGCAAATACATATGATAAACAGGTTTAATGTACAAAATGAGGATTTTAGTTAATAAATTTAGGATCGTCTGGATTTTTACTAAATGAGCACATAATATTTACTCTAGTGATAGGATGGGTAGATGAATCATACATCATATAATGTATCTTAAATATGTATAGATATTTTATACTTAGAGAACATATCACTTCCATTTTGACCTCCATTCCCAAATAAATTTAAATTTAATTTTTAAATTTAGAATATAATATCACTAAAACATTAATTCTCTTTAATATCTATGCTGATATCTGTCTAAATGTGTATCTGTATCCAGAGAAAAGTCATGTCAATATAGTGAAAAAGTTTAATAAAAACAAGTAATTAATAATACTTGGACCAGTGAACACCAATAAAAAGCACTAATGAGCTAAGAGGATTCATTTTTTTATTTGGCATAAATGAATCAAAATTGGATGTAAAAGAAATGATTTTAAATTTAAACCTAAATCAGATGAACATATAAAATGAATAAAAACAAACATAACAAATTAACTATTTTGGATGAAGACATCAAAATGGCATGGTTAATTTAGCGGAAAATCAAGTGAGAAAAGAAATGAAAGATACAATTTCAATGGAACACATGTTCAGTCAGTGAGAATGTACAGCACACAAAATTTATGCTGAGCGACTACTTTTGTTATGCACATGACTTAATTATTAGGACAGAACAACAGGGAAATAAAAATTAATTACTCTTTTATTGATTATACATCTGTTGTAAAAAGTGCAAGCATCGAGAGGAAAATTGCAAAAGTAATTTTGTGTGCTAAGCTGCGACCTAAAATGTGATGAAAATTAATATCATAATGATGATAATGACATGACCGGAAAGGGAAAAGGTATATAAACCATAATTTTGGTCAAAATGTTTAAAAAATCTACTTGGTAATGTGGATGTGTCCTCAATGCCAAGAACAATGTTCTTTCAGAACAAGTTGATCATATCTGATCTTCGAGTTCAAGACAGAATGCCTTAATTTTTTAATTCATGTGCATGTAGTGTGTGCATGAACTATGTGTGTGTGTGTTCATGTGTGTGCAGAACACACATGTGTCTGCAACTGTGTGTGGTGGCCAGAGGACAATCTCAGGTGAAGTTCCACAGAAAGGTTATGCACCTTGTTTGTGAGCCGGCATCTCTGGTCTGGGTCTTGCTAATTAGGATAGACTGGCTGGCCAGTTAGCCTCAGGCAATCTGCTGTCTCTAGTTTTCCATCATTGGGATCACAGGTGTGAGCCACTTTACCTGGCATTTTTATGTGGGTTCTCAGGATTGAACTCAGGTTTGCATGCTTGCATGACAGGCAATTCACTGACAGAGCCATCTCCCCAGGCCAAGACTGAATGTGCTGACAAATCACATATTGGCTCTACACGGAATCTGCTCTTGGGACTTCATGACAGCAGGAGCTGAGCAGTTATCACAATCACATTTTATTAGGTTACATCTGTTTGCAAGGCAGTGGAATAGTTAAGTGAGTTAATGGATCTTCAAATAAATGCCAACCATGGTTCTTGATGAAAAATGTATTTTGAATTTTTTTTGCCCACAGTTATTTGTTTGTGAATTTTATATTATTAAAATGTCATGCGAATATCAAAAATCTAAATATAGATATTTTACGTTTTAAAATAATTGTGTTATAAAAAAATTTTAACTTAAAAATTAACAGAAATCTTCCGTGTGATATGCAGCAAAATAACATTTGAAAAATATAATGGAACAGTTATATTTTATGACCACAGATATTTATGATCAAATATACTGGAAACCAATTTTCACTAATTTTCTAGTTATTCTTAATCACAGAAAGATGTGAAAAAATTATAGAGCAGATTCAATATCTTTTGGTTTTCTTTGTAATGGCCCAGCATTACAAAAAAAAAAGTTGAATAGTGAACTTAAAATATTTTTAAAAACATATTTATTTATTTATTTATAAGAGAAAGAGAGAGAAGAAAGACAGAAAGAGAGAATGGGTGTGTCAGGTCCTCCAGCCACTGCAAACAAACTCCAGAAGTATGATTGACTCTGCATCTGGCTTTATGTGGGAACTGGGGAATTGAACCAGGGTCTTTCTGCTTTGCAGGAAGTACCTTAACATTTTTAGCATGCTTAAAGCCCTGCGCTCCATCAGCAGCAGCCCAAAACAAAACTAAAATCATGCTGAGATAAGAATTTATAATATTTTATAAGTTTTTCTACAACAGTGATAATTTCCTTGGTATTATTTGAATACCAGATATAAAATTCATTATTCATTCCCAGTGCATATTATCAGTTAATAGTTTTCATTGGCCTTTCTTTAACATTGAGAAATGACTACAAATGGCTGTGGGTAAAAATATATAAGAACTATATAGTAGCTTCAAAAGGCTTTGTAACTGAATATTACAGCGAAAGAACAAAAATATGTGAAGATCTGTGTTATTACATATTTAACTTAATGATCTTATTGAATGAAACCAAGAATGACACATTTATAGATTGAAATAATTCATAAATGTTCATGTTGTTTTATTATTGTTCACATATTTAGACAATGGTGATTAAAAAGTAAATTAGGTGCCTGAAATTTTCTTGAATTGTACCGATACAAGAGTGACTTGATTCATGCATTTCAAATTTGTGATTATGATCATATGTTTATCAATATAACAAAGAAGAACATATTTTATTTAAAAGTTATAACTTCAGGCCTGGGGAGGGGGTTCAAGAGCCTTGACAGAATTCTGTCTTGTTTTTGTAACCTCATGGGTCACTTTGGTCAACAGCTCAGTGAGGGAAGGAACCAGTGGCCGGGACCTGGGGCTATCAGACTGCTCAATTGTTCAGACTTAGACATTGTCCCCTACTCCTCATGGCCCCTCTTACCAGTTGACGCCCACTACTTACTCTTCAGGTTACAGTATGCTAGTGAGAATTTTATGTTTTTGAACCTAATTTGGTTTGGCCTCATGTTTGAGCCATTCCCCTCCCCCCTCCCTTACTCCTCATTCATAACCTCTCAGTTCTTTCTACTAGTCTGCATAGAGAAAACGGTTATCCTGGCTAAGGACCGCATATGAGGGAGAGTATGCGGCGTTCCATTCTCTGTTCTTTTGACTGTTCGCTTAGTAAGATCTGCTCGAAGTCAGACTATTTTTTCCTAAATTTTGATGTGTCATTTTTCCTTTCAGCTGAGTATAATTCCATCATGTAAATATACCACAGTTTCGCTGTCCATTCCTCCATGGATGGGCATTTGGGTTGATTCCAATTCTTGGCTATTATGAATTGAGCTGCTATAAATATAGTTGTACAAAATTTTCTGCATCGAGATGTGGCATCTTGCAGGTAGATGCCTAGTAGAGGGATAGCTGGGTCCATACCCCAGGCCTGAGGCAAAACCCTGTTGCTGAAGAAACCACAGAATACCATCGATCAGCATCGAGAGACTCTTCGAGGTCTGGAATGGTAACCAGCCCCCAGAAGGCAGTTAGTGCAGTGCTGGAAGACACTACACAAGCTGCCAGGGGAAGCTGAACAACGACAGCTGGTGTAAACAGACCACTGACATGAAACACAGTCTGAGGCCATGAGTAGACTGACCACACCTTCTACTGGGAGAGAAAAGCAAACCAGGAAAGGAGCACTTGTGCAATGGAGGAGCCTGAGCCTGGGGGAGACAGT
>PVHP010027092.1:0-24172 GCA_004024765.1 Zapus hudsonius | reverse complement strand
TGTCTTTCTCCTTTCAGTTCAGACACATATTTCAAAACATGCTTAGAACTTATCCAAGTTTATTTAGCCTAAGAGAATGATCCAATTTTACACATCTGAGATGACTGGAGCAGAAACTGAAATCCCAGGAGGGAGAGTAGAGCTGAGGGCATTTATGGACTCACAGGGTGGGGTGGCCTGTGGGCAGAGGGGTCACACTAAGTGGGCTTGGGGGGGCATACAGAGTGAAAGGGTGCAGGGTGGCCCAAAGTGCTCAGGAGACAGTGTAGAGCAATGTGTGTTCTTCCTCCTGCTGAGATGTCTGTGCACGTCCACACACAAGTGTTCTCTGCACACGATGCTGACCTTGAACAAAGATAATCACCTGTTGTATTGTAAACCCACAATGGATGTCAAGTGTTTTCAACATTGAGAACCTCTAGTTCTGTCACTGAGTTACCTCTGTGCTAGCACCCATGGGTCCTGCTGCTCACTGAGTTACCTCTGTCCTAGCACCCATGTGTCTTGCTGGTCACTGAGTCACCTCTATTCCAGCACCCATGGGTCCTACTAAGCACTTACTCTCTCTCCCAGTCTAGGGCAACACGACCAGGGGAGCTGTAGCTGTGGGAATCAACTCATGGTTTGCTGAGAGACAAAGTTTACATGGCAAACCGATCTCTGTCCATTCATTTCAACAAATTGGATCAGATAACTCTAAAACTACATCTCTACTATTGTCAGGAGTTCAGAAGATCTGACTTCCATGTTTTGAATGGTCACCTGCCCTGTGCCAGGATGGAGGAACGTAATCCACACTAACATTTCATTTTCCAAGTTGGATAATAAGGCAAGTTCTTAAAAATTGGGGTAGAGGAGCTTGATTATTAGACATCAATACCAAGAGAAAGACAATTGGTAAATGTTATCATGATTATATTTCTTTAATTTTAAGAAATAAAGTAAATGGGACACAAACTTGTGAAAGGCACAAAGTGTATCTATTTCAGAATTTCAAATTCCTATGAGAAGTGTGGTAAAAACAAGGCATAGTATGAGGCCAACTTCATTATGCTGTAATGCCTTCCTTTTAAATAGTGTCTAGAAAAGGAACTTTAATGGGTAAATGGCTGTGATAGCTTTAATAGTACCATTATTTCTAGTAACTTTGTTGAGAAGAAAGTTATGTATAGGAATATACATTGATACTATACTGCAAGCCGCCTTTTCCCCCATGATGTGTGGGCACATGAATATAGTCCTGTGCAAACCAGAGAGGGAGCCTCCACCCAAACCTGTGTCCTGCCTGATCTGATCATGGGCATCCAGCCTTCAGCACTACGAGGAAATTAACTCTGCTGGAAATTTTCACAATACAGGGACTGTGTGAAGGTACTTGGAGGGCATGGTGCATAGTTCCATTGTGTTTGAAGGACTCAGTGGTTAACGGTGCTTCTTTGTAAAGTCTGAAGGCCACAGCTCAATCCCCGGCACCTTCATATAAGTAGACAGGAAGCATTATCTGTGATCCCAATGAGCCTGCAGTAACACGAGGAGGAGCCAGGAGAATCTGAAGCTTGTAAGCCAGATGGCGTGAGGCTCATCTGCAGGCTAGTAATTGGCTTGCAGTGATAAGAGACACTGTCTCAAGGAAAGGGGGAGGACAGGTGCCTCAACATTGTCCTGGGACCTCCACACCTGTGCAGTGGCCTGCACACACCCCCACACAAGCAAATACAGAACAATTAAACTAAATAGAAATATTCTAAAACAGAGATTATATTTAAGAATCATAGAAAGAAACAACTACTACTGCTGCACACAGCCTGATTCCAGGCAAATGAGTTAGATTTCTACTAGAAGATTACACTGCACCTGTCCAGTACACAGAACCTTCTAGAAGTGTATACTGCACCTGTCCAGTACACAGCACCCACTAGAAGTGAACACTGCACCTATCTAGTGCACAGAACCTTCTAGAAGTGAACACTGCACCTGTCCAGTACACAGAACCTTCTAGAAGTGTGCATCGCACCTGTCCACAACACAGCACCCACTAGAGTTTACACTGCACCTATCAAGTACACGTAACCTTCTGGAAGTGAACACTACACCTGTCCAGTACACAGACCCTTCTAGAAGTGTACTCTGCACTGTCCAGTACACAGAACCTTCAGGAAGTGTACAATGCACCTGTCCAGTACACAGAACCTTCTAGAAGTGAACACTACACCTGTTCGGTACACAGACCCTTTTAGAAGTGTACACTGCGCCTGTCCAGTACACGGGACATTCTAGAAGTGTACACTGTACCTGTCCAGTACACAGCACCTTCTAGAAGCGAACAATGCACCTGTCCAGTACACAGAACCTTCTAGAAGCGTACACTGCAACTATCCAGTACACAGAACCTTCAGGAAGTGTACAATGCACCTGTCCAGTACACAGCACCTTCTAGAAGCGAACACTACACCTGTCCAGTACACAGACCCTTCTAGAAGTGTACTCTGCACTGTCCAGTACACAGAACCTTCAGGAAGTGTACAATGCACCTGTCCAGTACACAGAACCTTCTAGAAGTGAACACTACACCTGTTCGGTACACAGACCCTTTTAGAAGTGTACACTGCACCTGTCCAGTACACAGAACCTTCTAGAAGCATACACTGCACCTGTCCAGTACACAGCACCTGTATCCACACAGATTCCCCTTTATGTCCTCTTGTTTTGCCTTCCCAACAGAAGACGCCTCTTGTGTCCCACAAATGAACATGTGGGTGATGCACTCACTTCCAGACTTGAGCTGCATTTCGCCTTTGACTCTGAGATTGAAAGAGACAGAAATTGTCGGGGCAGTTCAGGGCCATAGGACCCACCGAGAGTAGCTTCCTCCTTGACGAAAGGCCGGACTTGTCATTGACCTATAGGAGAAACCTCGGGTCGTTTCACTTCATTACAGGTCACAGACGTCAGGAGGCTCTGGCCTTTCCTTATCCCCACCCCACTCCCCAGAGACCTTCCACACCCTCCTGAGAAGGCCCTTCCAAGAGAATTAAGAATTCTTGGAAATTTGCCCCTTTCCAGAAATTCTGACCCCAGCAAGCTGATGCCAGGCCTACTTTCCTAGAGCAGCCATCGCCCATGGGCTCCTGGGAGCCCTGGCCTGAGTCTCGGGTGGGCTCCTCAATCAGCTCTTGAGTGAATCCTACCTGGGCAAGAGCTCCGCCTTCTGAAGTTCTGGGCTTCCCCATGGCTTCCTTCCTTTCTCCAGCCCTCCTTCTCTTAACTCTTCTTCCTGAAGCTCTAAGCTGGAATAAAACCTTTCTGAATCTTCTCCTCTGCTCTGCGGATTTCATCCTTTGAAGTCATGAGAAAAAAATCCAGAGAAACCCCCAAATGATCAGTGTGTTGGTTGTTATATTGCATTGGTGAGGAACCACGAAATTCCTGAAGCAATTTTGTGCTGTGAGGCTCCAGGGAGCTCCACGGGCCAGTCGAGCTGTCAGCCCGCAGGGTCAGCCTTGTTTATAGAGGGGGTTCTACAGGAACATGGCAGAAGTCTGTTCTCCTCCAGCCGGAGCTGTCTTGCTGAGCCGATCTATTTAATAATTACTGGATAAATATTTACAGTGAGGAGTTGGTTTTGTTTTAAAACTCAGAGTCCAAAAATTTAGAAACCGTGATGTTTATGTCCCATGGGAATAGACTTACATTCTTGCCTTTAGGAGAAGAATTCTGTATATGGAATAACATTTGCATTCGTGTTGGTGCTCTGTCATAGGCAAGGTCCTGATTGGGTGGAAATGCTGAGTCCCTGGCTGCTGAAGTTTTTCAGAAAGGCCAGGATTGTGTTCACCGTTCCTTTAATCCTAACCTACTAGTTACGTTCTCCAAGATTCTCTGGATAACTGAACTAGTTAACCAAGTCGCATTTAAGAAGCACTGTGGTTATCACCTAATATCACAATCATATGTCATGGGAAAGGGATTTGGTTCCAGTCAACCCTGTAGAAAACTAATACAAAACTGAGACAGGATGACTTCACTTCTTGCAAGAAGCTTTGACCAGCATCTATTGAAGAAAATACAAAAATAAATCGTGAAGAGTCTCAGAGCTCTCTACCCATCCACCCTTCCTCTCCCCTACCACCTGGCCATGCTAACTATGGGATTCTGGAAAAGTCTACTATGGTAATTTCAGTTTTGCCTGGGCTAAGAGGACAGGTCACCCCCCTCCTCGGTATTCACTTCTGCACGCCACCAAAAGCCACTCCCTCATGGAGAGTATCTCTCCTTCCCATCAAGGCCTCTCCTGGCCCTCACTCTCATGCCTCTCTTTGGCTCTCCTCTCCAGGTGCATCTCCCCACCTTCCCTCCTCTTCTCTATCCTCGTTTCTCTCTCTCTCTCTCTCTCTCTCTCTCTCTCTCTCTCTCTCCCTCTCTCTCATTCCCTCTCTCTCATTCCCTCTCTCTTCCTCTCTCTTCTTCCTCTCCTCCACTGCAATAAAGTCTTAGATCCAGAAAACTGTCGTTCTTGGTCCTCCATTGCAAACCAGGAAACCTAACATAAATTTCAAGATCATCTACAACCTATCAGCTAGATAGCAAGTGTTTACAGACCTGAAGATGGAGCCCCCCTCCTCCACAGCCCTCTGGGCCCCCCACTTTCTCCGCTGTACTTCAACCACATCTTCCTTCCTGCGGCATCAACACACAATCCTGTTTTACTTCTAGGGCCTTGTCCTGTCCTAATAGCTCCCCCTCATCGCAGACCCCCAATGGCTGGAGAAGGGTGCTGCTCTAGTGTGTACAGTAGGGTATTTAGAGACAAATGTGCACAAAACAAAAATAGATTATTTAAATTTGTTTTCATTTTTCATGGTCTCCAAAGATGAACAGAAGGACTTTTTAAGCTTTATGTACTCCAACTTGTAATTTCTTCCTTTATAGTAACTTTTTGTCCTATTCATAACGACACTACCAAATTCTACAGAGTGAAACTGTATCCCCTCAGTGGGCCCAAAATTTAGCTATTAAAGAGATGTTAATAAGAGGCGGTGTCTTTGGGAGGTAATTAGAGGTGAGGACAGCATTCTAGGAATAGCAGTTACCTTCTTGAGCTGGGACAAAAGAGCAGCTCATGGAGGACAGGGTTCATTTCACCTTAGGGCCACTGGGGAAAGTTCCATTGGGCAGAAAACAATCTGAGCAGGACAGCAGGGGAAGGAAGTCATCGCAGTGGGCCAGCCTCTCCTTATAAGCCACAGTGTCTATGGCAGTTTGTTACAGAACATCAACCAAGATACAGTCTTTTATGTTGTTATCTAAACCATTGGTTTAAGTTTTTAATTTTTTTCCCGTTACAATTCTGTGAGAATTATTTTTTCTGTGTTCTTATAAACTTCCATTAAGCAGGCTTTAACATCAAGCAGAGAGAATGGCCCATGCAGAGTTGGTGATGGAAGGAAGGTGAGTCTGATGGAGGAGGTGACTGGAGCCAGAGAAGGGAGTGAAGAACCAGGAGGAAAGGAGACAGGGTCTGGGGTCTCAGCAAGGGAGGCACGAATGTGAATAGATAAGGGGCTTCATGCTGAAAGCCAAACTACAGAGATGTCCTGATTGGTCCCCCTATGGTTTGAGAGAGAACAGACTCAAGCCTGATTCCAAGGAAACAGTAGTTAAGTCAAGGGAAAATGACTCAGTGAGAATCTGCTCCAAGTTGTGAATGAATCCAGAAGTAAGATAGACTGTCAACTATTCACTTGATGGTAAAAGGTTACTGTGTTAGGATTCTCTAGAAAAACAGATAGATAGAATGGACAAAGTAAACAGGGGATTTATTAAATCAGCTGACAAAATACAGGTTGAGCAGTTCAAACACAATTGTCCAAAGACGAAAAGGTTGAAGAATCTGGCAGCTTCTCAGTCCATGAAGATGAGGGTGCAGAACCCCCAAGACCCCCAGCTGCTCCGTCCAGGTGGCTGATGAAGGTACAAGACCCCCGCTGCTCAGTGTAAGAGGCTGAAGGTGCAGAACCCCCTGGACCCATGGCTGCTCAGACCAGAGGCTGATGAAGGTGCAGGACCCCCGGCTGCTCCGTCTGTGAAGCAAAATTAAAGGCAAAAGCAAGCGCAGGTGAGCAGCTGGTGCGGGGAGCCAGGTAAGAAGCACACAGAAGCCAAAAGAAGAAAAGCCCTGATGTCTCTAGGATCTCCCTTATATCCAATTCTCCAGCAGAAGGTCCACCTTCGAGGAGGAGGACTTCCCCACTCTGCTAATCTTGCCTGGAAAGAACCTCACAGACCCACACAAGAGGTGCATCTCTCATTCCATTCCTCATCTGGTCAAGTTGACAAGAAAGTTCAACCATCACAGTTACCTTATGTCTGTTTATGCCTTCACCGTTAATATGTAAGTCCAGCCTTAGGGTTTGGCTCTTAAATGTCCCCCTAAGACTATATTCTGAGGGCTTGGTCACCAGCCTGCTTCAGTGTTAGTAGGAAGTGGTAAGACCTTAAAAAACTGGGCCACATGGAGAAAGTCACATCACGGTGTGCCCTTGATGAGGATGTAGGGACCCCTGCTCCTTCCCTTCTCTCCCTTTGCTTTCCTGCCACCATGGGGTACACAGCTTTGCTCCCTTACATGCTCCTACCCCCCACCATGATATTCCCCCTTGCCCAGGCCCTCAGCCCAGAAGTAAAAGAAACCTTTTGATGTTTCGTCATAAGGATGAACAACTAATGCAGTCACAAATTCTAACATCTCATAAATTCTAAATATTCATTTATTTATTTCAGAGAGAAATATGGAGAGAGAGACAGTGAGAGAGATAGAGACAGAGACAGAGAGAGAGGAAGGAGGAGGAGGAGGGGTGCACGAGGGCTTCCTGTCACTTCAAACAAACTTTAGATAAATGTGCCACTTTGTGCATCTGGCTTTAAGTGGGCACTGGGGAATCAAACCTGGGTCATCAGGCTTTGCAAGCAAGTACCTTTAACCACTGAGCAATATCCTCATCCCAAATTCTCATACTTTAATATGGTTGCAATAATAATAATATTTTTAAAAATTAATAATTTTTAGATATTTGTTGAACAAAGACCCTCTTTCATCCAAGCATCCCTTCAGAAGTAGGTTGGGCCATTAGTCCCTCTTAGTTTTTAGCTAAAGAATATGTGTAACTCGGCCAGCTAATGAAGTTGAAATTGGCTCTTCAATTAAGTCTATGATTTTAGAATTCTTTGCTTCTTTTATACATCTTTTGCAGGATTGTAACTGCTATTATCAATGGCTGAAAATGCACACACGCACATGCATGCGTGTACACACACACACGCGCACACACATGTGCACACCCCCCTAAAACCTTTGCTAGCTGGTTGTTTGAGGGGGCACCCGTGAACCTGGACAACAAAAGGAGCCCACATCAGGCCAGATTCTGGAATTCTGTTTCTGCTCCTTAACGGTTTCATCTGCTCTTAATTAAATTTATCTAGAAATATTTAACTTTAAGCTTCATCCATTTTCTAATTAGAGTGTATGGACAAAGCCTAGAATTATCTCCTTGCTAATTTTCCCGAATCTGTTTGTGTGAATTCTCTTCAGGGAGTCCGAGTGAACTGAGGCATCAGTGATCAAAAGCCAAAACGCTGCTGCTTCTGCCTGAACTTCAAAACGCAACAGAACAAAAACAAAACCTCATCAGCAGCAATTAGGACTGAAACCCAGATGGCCAAATGAGACAGACCGTCATTCAGTTTTATTAATTTCTTAAGGAAATGTTTAACGTTGAGATGGAGTCTTCAGAAATGCACCCCAAATATGCTGTTTTTCCAATAAGCTAATTTAATTAGTTCTGGCTGGATCCATCCGAACATACTGACATTGTTTACCTAAAGAGACCAGGTACACTGAGTTCTAACATGACACTGGACTCACCGCGTGATGGATGGCTTAGGTCACACGGTTCTGGTCCTAGTGAGCTTGGCCTGCCTTCTTTCTTAGGTGTCACAGGAGCTGAAATACCTGGCGGAGTGAATACGTTAAACTTGATGAAAGCACTTTTACTTTCTGCCCTTAAACATAAGTATAGTCAGTCTATTCATTGTATACTTGGGCCAGACATCATGCTTAGTGCTTTAAACATGGTCTTACTTAAGTTTTTTTTTGAAGAATTTATGAGTTAATTAATTATCTGGGTAGGGCTGATAAACACTTTGGCTCACTTGAACACAGCAAATAATAATAATATGTTGAAATTGAAGACTGGGATTAGTATCAATAGAAAGAAAATACTTCCCAAAGGCTCCTGTGTTTAAATGTGCTGCCAGGTGCTCAGCTCTGGGGAAGTGGCTGCTCTCCCAGGGCTCTGGCCCAGGCAATGAATTCATCCTCTGGCAGATTCCAAGTCTGCTGGCCTTATTGGGAGCTGATAGAGACGAGGAGGGAGTGGGTCACCAGGATACCCCTTCCTAGCCCCTTGTCCCCAGCCCCTTCCTCAGCCACACATGAGAAGGCTCTTGGTCTGCCTCGACACAGCTGGCACTCTGATGTTCTTTCTCACCACAGTCCAGAAACAATGGAGCCAAAGGATCAGAGACAGAACCTCTGGAACCGTGAACCAAGATAAACATTTCCCATTAAAAAAACAAGCAGACCAGCAAAACCCTGGTTTTCCCACAGACTTTGTCATAGCGATGAGAAGTTAACACAGGAACTAAGGACATGTAAGATGTCCTTACTTAAACCAACTAATTTCAATATTTAAACCTGGATTTATATTCTTGGAAAAGTCTGTTAGGTCTGGCTGGGATCTGGTGCCCAAACCCTTGTCCAGAGACGTCTAGCTGGTAACAGTCATTTCTCAGCTTTGAGGGTTCCTGTGATAATGTTTGTATGTACACACCATACCATATATAACTTAAAGTAGGAAAAATACAGACAGAGGTCATTTCTACCTCCCAGCTTTCCAAATCCAGTCGAGAGGAAAGAGGAGGAATCCTAGCCACACAGAAAGGGTGGAGAAGAGACCAGAGAGCACCCCCTGCCTGCAGATCACTGGAGAGCTGGCTCCATCCCAGCCAGTCAATAGAAACAGAACTGACCTGACTTCACCATGGACAACACGAATGGAAAAGCTGGATTCCCAGAATGCATTTGTGCAGTCTCTGCCCTGGGGTCTTGGTCATGAACTGATTTTCTGTGTTTCTGAATGTATGACAGAAACACAGACTTCAGGAAAAACAGGCAAATATGGCTATTATTATTATTATTATTATTATTTTTTTGGAAAGGAAAACTTCGGGTGCAGAGTGTGCCGTGAAGAGAAAGCCTTTGATGGGGTAGAGGTGAGTGAGTGGTACAGAGAAGGGGACAGTCAAGTCCCACTCTGCTTTCTCCAGTAGACAGTCACCGTTAGTTCTGGCAGCTTCCTTTGGGGCTGGTATCCTCAGAAACCAAGTCAGAGGAGCACTGGACTTTGTGCCGTGGGAGTTGAGGAAAGCTCAGGAAGCCTAGAGAACATGGCATTCCACCCCTTCCCACATCTACTCCAAAACCCGAGTGGCTGCCTGCTGCCAGTTGGCTTCATCCTGGGCACTTTGAGGGGAACAGCAGATGGCAGGTGGTGGTGACAGACAGCTGAGGAGCTCTGGTGCCTGTTGCCTGCATTCCTGGGCCCTGTCATCTCACTCACCAACACGGACTAGCTGTGGCAGCTGGCATCTGGAAGGCCCTCCCAGAGTCATGTCCTTTGAATGTTTGATCTCCTGCTGGTGGCAGTTCAGGAGCTGGAAGGTTGCTAGAGCAGGGGTGTTGCTTGGGGGTGTCACAGCCCAGCTCCCCGTTGCTGGAGCTCGGCTCACACTCTTGCCGCATTCTGCCAGCTGATCTGGCAAGAACTGGTGCCTTGCTTCTGCTCGACCCTCCTTTCTCTGCCAGGCTGAAGCTTCCTCTTGAGACCCGAAGCCGAAATCAGCCCTTTCCTCTCGTCCCTGTCACCAGCTACTTTTGGTCAGGTATTTCATCCCATCTGTAAAACACTAGGGTTTGGCCAAAATATTCCTTGCACACAGGGTAGCTGCTACTCTTAGAGCAATCAAAGCTTACGGGCAAAAGTTACTGGAAACATAGTAAATACATCTACTTTCGAGAAAAGTAACAAGAAGGTACATGCCAGCATAGACAAATGTTTTTACTATTAGCTAATCAAATACTCTTTAGTGTAGACTTATATTTAAATTTAAAACATTTAAACTGTCCAAATGGCCAGACTGGTGGTGCAGGGCTATACTATCAGTTCCTTAGGAGGCCGAGGCAGGAGAATGACAAGTATAAGACCTGTCTGGGCACCAGGAGGCTTTCATTCAGTGCTGGACTAACAATTTAGAATCCAAACAAAAGATGAATGGAGGGAGAGCACCTGCCTAGCACACGTGATGTCGGAGGCACAGTCCCCAGTACCACGGAAACCATATCCAGGTTCAAAAGTTCCTATCCGTTAAAGTCTACATCAATATGAGAGCTGTTACCAGAAATGTCCACTAGCCAGGCGAAAGCAATCGAATTATAAAGATGGAAAGGAGATGGTGTGCTCTGCAGGGGTGATAAGAATATCTCTCTTACACTTGCAAGTGTGCACACAGGGAGAAGTCAGATTGGATTCTACTCTTTTCATGACATAACTTCAGGCGCCACGTTAATTTCCAGAGAGGACCACAGCACTGGCAGCAAAAAAAAAAATTGATCTTTTCAGTTCTAGAGCAGCCAGAGTTAGAGAACAGCATCCCCGGCCTGACAGCTAGCTGCAGGCACGAGCTCTGCTCCTTCTAGAAACTTTAGGGAAACATTACTTTTCCCTCTTCCAGTTCAATCACATTGTCTCATCCTCTGATGTCCAAGGCCAGGACGTCACTCTGCTGTGCTTGATGTTTCATTGTGTGAGGACGTAACATCCCTCTCCTCCCCCTGAGGCTCATGTGTACAGGGCTAGTGGGCTTCCTGTCATCTCCCCAGGAACACAGAAAGTTCTAGCTTGTTTGGGCCTCTTAAGCATGGCTGTTGCGAGGGAGGCAAGGAACTTGGGATGGAGACATGAGTTGTCAGGGGACTGTGGCAGCCTAGCTCCTGACAAAAGCACGTCAGTTAGAACTCTACTTTCTTTCCCTCCTGTACAGACTCTATTGTCGTAGTCAGCCACACGCCTCTGGGATGAATCTCCAAACCACGCACGATTATGGGGAGGAAAATATTTATTCAACAGATCCAGGGAAGTTAAGGAAAAAGGCTGGCCCCTTTTCACAGATCCAAGCAGAGAGAGAGGCAGAAGCCCAGCACCAGCACCAAGCAAGCACACTGTCACACACTGTGATTCCCAAAATGCAGATCTCCAGACCTGGGTTCTGGCTCTTCTTTTGCATATCTATCCTTAGTATTTTGCATACAAATTAGAAAGGGTCAGTCCCCAGGAGGCTAGGCCAAAGTGGCCCTTCCTCCAGCCAAAAGCCTGGAGACAATTAATAATTTTAATAAATCCTTACTTCTTTTGGGGGACATTATTCAAACTACCACACTGTTAGAATGGAAATGACCATGAGAGACCACTCTGAAAGGGAAGGTTTTTAATAGGAGGAAAAGCGAGCTGCCGGGGCTTTTTTCACCAAGGGTGGCGAAAAAGCGCACGAGGCAGGTTTAGACCAGGGCTTTTAAGGGGGAAACGTTCAGGTTGGGGTCTGGTTGGTCACATGTGGTTGGGTGGAGGGCTCAGGGGGTCACATCCTCTCAGGGTCAGGAGGGATCTGGAGGGACAGTCCCTTGGGCCAGGTATGGCTCTGGTTTCGGGAGGAAGTCTTTATCTTTGATCTTTGTTGATACTGAGGCTGGTTTGGAAAGAGGATTAGGACGTAGCCTGAATTCCGACCTTACACACACTATTTAGAGAAAACTATTCCCTTTGGATGTGACGCGTGTGTGGTGCTCGCGAGCTGCTGAGCACACACAAGGCAGGGAGAGGGCTTTGCCCTTTCTGAATTCCTTCTTTCTTCTGACAAAATCACACCCAAAACCTGGAGCCCATTACGAAGCACTAGTGAGTAAGCTGATGAATTATCACAGGTACAACATCAGTCACAACAGAACAGCACAGTCTTAGGTTCCTTGGAGTACAGCGAAGTAATGCTCATCAGATATCAAGATCATCCCTCCAGTCACTGAAGAGAAGGAGCATGTTAACCACTACTAATTAACAACCACTAACAAACTGATGAACAAAATCAGAATGGATACTTGCTTAATAATTAGTTTCTCAGAATAATAAAATAAGTAAAATATTAAATCAACTCATAAAAATTTAGCTTATTAAACAAAATATAAAACAAAATAGGTAAGAAAAAAGTAGGTGTGTGCTGTGGTTCGAATGTGAAACATCCTCCATAAGCCCTTGTGTTTGAACACATGGCCTCCGCGTTAGGAAGCTTGTGAAAACTTGAAGAGTTGGAGCCCCACTGGGGGAAGTATGTCATTGAGGGAGGGACTTGAGACTTTGTCACTAGACCTCAATTATTTTTTAAAATTATTTATATTTAGAGAGAGAGAGAGAGAGAGAGAGAGAGAGAGAGAGAGAGAGAGAGAGAGAATGAACATGTGACCATGCCAGGGAACTCCAGACACATGTGCCACTTTGTGTGTCTGGCTTTATGTGAGTCCTGGGGAATTGAACCCCAAGCTTTCAGGCTTTGCAAGCAAGCACCTTTAACCACTGAGCAAGCTCTCTCTCCCTAGACCTCAGTTCTTGTACATTCTGTCTCCTGATTGTGGATGTAGTGTGACCTCCTGTTCTGCCACCATGCTTAGGACTATAATCCCACAAATAAACTTTTCTTCCCTTCAACTTTGTTTTCAGCTATTTTATGAAGATCCAGATTCATTTAAAAGGATAATGCCTAAACTGAGAATGCTGCTGAGGGGGTTCCCTGCTCAAAAACAACCGCCCAGGGAAGTGTTCGTGTAGAGTCGGTGTTGTAGTTAACTTTCTCTGTTGCCGCACAGAAAGAACCCAACCAAAGCTGTTTGGGAAGAATGGGTTTATTTGGCTTATAGACTCCAGGGGAAGCTCCATCCCCTGGGAAAATGAAGGCATGAGCAGAGGGGTGGACATCACCTCCACCACAGCACTGCAAACAGAGGCAGGAAGGTGTGCCAAACACTGGCAAGGGGAAGCTGGCTTATAACCCCTATAAGCCCGCCCCCAACAACACAGCTCCAGTGAGGGTCTAATACCAAACTGCCATCAGCTGGGGATTGATCACTCAGAACGCATCTGTTTGTGGGGGACACCTGGATCAAACCATGACAGTCGGCCTGGAAAGGCATATCGGGGATAATGCACCTTTACTCCAAAGGGCCCAGGCTCCATCCAAGACAGCAGCACAGATTAATGATCAACCACATGGAACTGGCCCCTAGCAGGCATCAAAGTTGAACGATCCATTGGTCATGGACTATTTCTTCATGGTACTAGAGATCTTCCGAGACCAGGCTCTATGTGGCAGCGAGGATCCCTGCAAGAAGGATCTGAGAGGCCATTGACGAAGCTGTGAAGGAGACACCCAAGTTTCAATGAAAACCCCAGGGTGTTGCCATCAGAATCATGGGACTAAGGCTAAGGGAAGTTTCAGGCACAGAGTGAAGCCAGCCCAAGAGAGATGCTGTGTGGACCACAGGCAGCAGGGCTGGGTGGGCTCAAGGGGTCCTCATTTTCCCTTCTGGATGGTGAGTGTTTACTCTGAACCACTGCATGTTAGAACTGTGCAACTTATTAATTCTTTAGGTCTCACAGCTCAGAGACTGCCTTAGGTCCCAGAAGACACATGGACTTTTATGCAATCTTGGAACTATTAAAAATCTGACTTTTGAAGTTAAACTAAAGGCATTTTTGCATCATGAGATGGACATGAGACTCTGGGACCCAGATGTGAAAAGCTGTGTTCAATGTGCCCAGGCCCTGTCCCTCATGGCTTCATGTGTTTGGCCCAGCGGGTGATGCTGCTTCAGAAGGAAGCGGAACTTGGTGTGTGTGTGTGTGTGTGTGTGTGTGTGTGTGTGTGTGTGTGTGTGTGTGTGTGTTTGAGGTAGGGTGTCACTCTAGACCAGGGTGGCGTGGAGCTCATTGGCTAGTTTCAGGCTGACCTCAAACTTACTGCAATCCTCTTACCTCAGCCTCCCAAAGTGCTGAGATTGCAGGTGTGCACCACCACGCATGGCTAGTTTGTGGAGCTTTTTGGAGATAAAAATGTGTTGCTGGAGGGAGACCTCGAGGCTTTCTTGGCTACTCACTCATTCTGCATCCTGACTGTGGTTGCAGTGTGAGTAGCCGGCCTCCAGCCCCTGCTGCCATGTCTTGTCTAACGTGACAGACTGCATTCCCTAGAACAGCAAGCAAAAAAAAAAATCCCTTCCGCCCACAAGCTACGTCATTTACTGCAGTTGGTCACTGCAATGAAGAAATATACTGATCCAATAGAGAGCATGACCGTGTGACATAAATCAAGGATAGTATACCTTCGTCAGGATCCTTGGCAGAAAGAGAGAAGAAAGACATGGTTTCAAATTGTACATCTATAAAGGAAAAAAGGTTTTAAAATGAAAGGGCAGCAGACATCAGTATACAATATTTTCAGGCCATAGAGTCTAACTCAGAAAACCACGGCATCTTATTCACCATGAGAAAAATTCTAAGGAGTCTTAAATGAATTGCAGCTGAAGACCACATAGCGTAAGACAAGATGAATCAACTTTACATGCAATTAAAATAGCAATGCAATTACTGCTTGATGAAAAGCAGGTGAAAATCTACTTCTGGGGAACCGGCATGTCTGAGGAGAAGGGATTGTGCAACGAGTGTGACTCACGCTGTGCTCCTGGCTCTTGTGACATGAACAGGCTCCCAGCGTGGCCCCGGACTGGAGCGTTCTTCAACGATGCAGCTGCACGGACCTCTGGCTTCCCTGGGCAGTGTTTCACTTCCCCTCCTGGCAGAACTCGCTCGGTCCCCACAGGAGCAGAGCAGCTGGTCTCTGTCCTGCCTGTGGGCTGTTGCACGTGAGCTGGTGTGGACACTGGGACCCTGCTTCCTTTGGGGTGAGTCTGTTCCAGATGCGCAGAGCACCCCAGATAGAGTGCAGAGTATCTGCTCTCGGTAAGGACCAAGGCCGAGGAAACGTGGAGCAGAAAATCACACCATTTAGGACAAATGGCCCTTGTTTTCACATGTCTCTGGGACAAAGTTCTGCTGCAGCTTCTAAGGAGCCATGTGCAGGGCTCCACTCTTACCTTCCTTCTTGACCAAGACGCGAGAGTTGTGACACATTAATAGAAACTAGAAAGCTTGGTTATTTAAGGAAGAGGTCAAGTGCCACTCTCAAAAGTAAACTGGATGAAACCTTCATTTCCTTAGAAAGCTGCTTTTGTGCCTCCATTCAAGGACACCCAACCAGGTGCTCAGAAATGCAGCTTCCACCTGTAGGAAGCCAAGAGAATATTGACGGAAATCTACAGTGCTCAAGTTCCTAACATTATATTTACCATAAAATCTGAGATTCCAGAAAGAAATTTTAACAAGTTTGCTTATTTAGCATAATAAAAGAAATACCAGCAGATAACACTCTGCATGTTAAGCCTCGCACTAATTTAGTTGTAGAGATGATGTGATTTGGTCCCGTGGCAGCCACAGGAAGTAAGCACTGCCGTATTCTCTAAGGGCCTGAAGAGAAACTGCTCTCAGTGGCTGGTCTTGGGCTCCACCCCAGACAAAGGACAGAGCTGAACTCAAATCCTGGCTGTTTGGCTCTCGAGACAGGCCAGATGTTTGGTGCAGGTAGTTTTCTTTGCCACTGAATCCGATATCTACTTCTGAAAATAACATTGCCTTTTTCAAAATGTAAAGGTGTTCCTTTCAAATGAAATTGGTTAAGAAGATAGAGTTCTGCAGTTTCAAAGTTGAATTTCTTGATACACAAATGTGTAATAAATTTAAAAAGCTGGAAGGGCAAAAGCACCCTTGGAGCTCATATAACTCACTCGATAAGGTGTTGTTTCCTGAAGGCGTAAAGACCCATCACCCAACTTACTATACTCTATGTTGTTTACTAAGCTTCTTGATTCATTAATGGTCACTTGGAAATTCTTTCTAACCGATGCATTAAGAGTGTAAATTAGCAAATATGTGAATGATAGAAAGAAAGAGTCGTTCGGATCACTTTCAAAGGAACGAGAGCTCACACGTAGAACTCCCAACACCCATAGGCACCTGAGTATTTTCAGAAGATGCTAAGAATTAAAATTTTTAAGTTGTAAAAGATTGCTTCCAAGGCAAAGATTCAATAGCTACTAAAGCAACCAATTTGTATTCAAAATATGCTGATTCTCCAAAGTAGTTTTACTTTTGAAATTCAAATTCTTCTGGTTTTTTTTTTTTTTTTTGGCTTGGCAAATGCTTATACAAAATTATACCCTATACAGATCAAAACTATTCTATAGTATTAACTAATGGAGCCTGAGATTTTGTTAATAGTTCATAAAGAATTTTGACTTTTTTGTGTAAATGACTGTAATTGTTTTTGCTTTTCAATTTAAACTCTGTCTCTCTACAGTGTAGGATGGATCAGAGGACGGACCCAGGATCTCTGAACATTATGTCTTTATCTGAATGCTCATGAACATTTCGTGAATAGAATAGACGTAAATTGAACAGTGATGATTCAGGCTCCTGTTTAGTTTGGCATTTTCAGGAAAGCGCAGTTACCTTAGCAACTAGCCTTTCACACGGGACATGTCTCTGCAGGCAGAATATCTTAAGTCAACCGCTTTTCCCTCAGGAAGAAATTACACCTCTAAGAGCACAGTAAATACAGCAACATCTTTCAAGTGACAAATTAATATTATTTATCTCCATGACAGGTAGAAATAATTTTTATTTACATTAGTTTCTCTTTGCTTCAATGATGCTAACATATGGATGAAGAAGAGTCAGCTGCAAACCACGTTGTACAAAGTCAATCTTCAATTGAATGTCTGAAGGGCAGGATGCCTGGAGAAGAGCCTTGTTCTCCAGACCTTCTTGCCTGGGCCTCCAGAGGGCAGGGATCACAGGCATGCACCACGATGCCTGGCCTTTTAATATCCTTGATGCATGATGCAAGGTCGGAGAAATGGACATCTGCTCTAAGCTTTCCATGAATAAGAAATCTGAGTATCACGGGGCCCCTTGGTAACCTCTGCACAGTTTATGTTCTAGATGACAGTCTTGAACGAGACAAAATGAACTGTAATAATGGCCAGGAAGGCTGCGGACTCACCCTCCTCCCTCTCTTGCTCCCTTTCCTCTGGACGGTTCAGTCCCGAAGCCTTAGCTTGAGCGCTTCTGGCAGAGGAGTCTCGGAGACACAGCAGCAGGGACAGATGCCTGGAAGAGGGTCACCCGGGAGGTCACTGAATGGGAAATGTGAGGTCAGCGGAACTGGACTCCTAGCCCTTGGAAAGAAAGTTACACATTCAGAAAATGGAGAACCACGTGTCTCCCAATGTAAATAGATACACCCAGAAATATTTAGATAGAACTATATTTTAGTAATGAACAACAAATACACCTAATGTATATGAACATAGATAGTTATATATTTCTACATATTATGTGGTATACACTTGCATATGTTTTTCTCTGGCTCTTTGCGAAACTAAGTCCACATGGTGAATAAAGGCCATGCAGTGTGCGAGAACAGGAGAAATATTATAGTCAACACTGGAAAATCAGAATAAGAAGATAATACAATTTCAATATTGGCTCACTAACTGGAAGATGTCTATACTTATGGAGATGTTAATAACGGAAAACTGGGTCTCCATAGTACCTATTTGGTTTTTCTAGAACTCTAACATGTTTCACAAAATATTTCAAAAGTGTAGACAAAGAACAAAGCTGAGGATCCCTACAACTTGACTTCAGAGTGTATTATACAATGACAACAGGTAACAGTATATAATTGGCATAAGACGGTGACAGTAGCTAGCAGAACACAGTGATATCAGGTATGGAAACAGATGTCCACACATGGGAGCGACTATTTTTTGGTTCTTATTTTTTTTTAAACAAAAATGCCAGTGTAAAAAAGAAATTCTTTTCAAAAATGCTGTTAGAATAATAAAGAAAAAACTCAATAGTTCTCTCAGGCCCTACATAAATTCGAAATTGATCTTAGATCTAAGATAAAAGCTAAAGCTATTTTCTGGAGCAAATTTTGGAGGAATTAACTGCAACCTAAAAAAGGCACCTGCAGTTGAAACCCTTTGGTGTTTCAGGAGCCGTGGGTGGTTAGGGTCCTTCCCCTTGGAGGTGGCTGCTTCTGGGAGTCCTTTCCTTGCTTCTTTTCCTCCAGCTGTGGTCGCCGGGAGCTTCTCATGACACCTGTGTCCTCTTGGGAATCCCCGTCTACGTGGCTTCTCCACTGCTCTCTTGCTTGTTTTTGGACACTTCTTATTTCTACTACAGATGCTCCAGAATCATCTAACATGGTTCATGGCCCAGACCAGGAAGCAGCTGTGTCCCCAAGGATTCTGGGTACTTTTGACTGGAGAATGTTATCAGAAAGCAAGATTTGGATGCTTTCCATAATGAGTTTGAGTTTTATCTATTTAAGATTTGTTTGAATTTCTGTGGAAAACTTCTGTTTTTATTAGACTAAGGTGATGCTATGTCTCTAGGCTTTTCCTTGAGCTCTGAAGAGATAATGACATCTTTTACTGTAATTAGATGGAAATGGAGGGTCGAACTTTACATTTTGGACACTGACATTTCCCTGTTATCAGGAACAGAGGATAACTGATACTCGTGATAGCATGGGGACAGTGTGGGCATGAATTAGTTCATTTAACAACAGCTCCAAAGCTTGTTTGGTATCATCCAGATCACTAGTTCCCCTGTTACTGAGTTACATATACCCTGACATGAAGGCGTTGGAATTGTGAACTGCAGCTCTCTCCAGGCAGCTAGAAGGAATCTTGGAAAATGAACATCTAGCATTTCTTAAACATCCATCACAATTTAGGTAGTAATCGAGGTCATTCGTATACAATATACATTCCAAGACTTACAACAGCCCGAAAAGTGACTATTATCTTCCCTAGTAGGTAAATGTGTAGATTAAGGTCTGAGAAAATTAGTCATTTCTCAAAAGTACACAGCAGGGGAAAAGATTTAAATCTAAAAGAGGGCTGCTCAGTAAAGCACCACATGGACCTCATACAGAAACACGATCCGCAGCTCTGCTAAATGCAAATCTAACTGGGAATCCGACATTTTCATTTGCTCAGTCTGGCAGCCCTCCCTCAGGGGCAGATGGCTCCGAAGGCTCTTCTCTTGCTGTCCGAATTCCAGAGAAGGTTTTCCCCATGTTCTGCTATTTAAACGCTTAGTTATTGTTGCCACATCCATACTTTGGAAATGTCTTTTATGTGTCTGATGATAAGCAAAGAGAAAGGTTTTTGTTTTTGTTTTGATTGTTGTTTTGTTTAGGGGAGGCAGACAGCTACATGAGCCTTTAATACAATTAACCTTTTGTTTCAATCAACTGTCATCAAATTGGGAATTTTTCTAGCCCAATAATTCCATTACACTTTAAACTGCTCTGCAGCATGTCACGGTGCAACCCCCAAATCTCCAAGAGATACAATGTCTTGTCACATTTGATGCTCTTAATCTCGAATTACAAATGCCACACAAGTAAACTCACGGGTAACACCGTTCTCTCTGGAGACAAAGCAGCCTCTTGGTAAATTCGCAGAAATAACTATATTCTTACCATCGGTTCTCTGTGTACATTGAAATTCTTTATATTGCAGTGTTTGGGGACATTTCTTTCTAGCCTCAGGATCTTTACAGGTGTGATTTGCTACCACGGTCGGTCCTCCACATTCGATTTTGATGTGTAAGTATGTTCTTATTTCCTTGTTAGTAGGTATATATGACCCTTAGTTTTATAATCAGGAGGAACAATGTGTGTTCTTAAAAACCACACCTAAGTTTTTATGAGCATTAAGATGTCGGGAAGACAGAGGGTCTTGAATGCCCGAGATACACAGGAATACCCTAGCTCAAAAGTGTTTGTATGTTCTGACCTCAGATAATGAGTGAAGCTTCCTAAACACCATATTAAATTTAAATATTATACATATGCCTGTGATAGGCAGATTTGCTATTCCAAAATATAATTCAATATTGTTAAAAGCAGTACTAATAGAAGGCAAAGTCAAATTAGTAAAATATTTGCAAATAAATAGCCTATAGTTACTGAATGATTAATTTACTTTTTAGTTTTATACTTTTATGTATAACAGCAAGTATGTTTGATATTCTAGTTTTATGGTATCTGGTCATCTTCACATGTACACTAACTAGCTCAAAATCTGCTTTCTAACTTGAATCATAGAAAATAAAGAAATTATGACACTTTATATCTGAGTATTAGTATTCAGTATCGAAATCTGTAGAGGTCAGAATGCGCTGACCTGAAATAGACTCGAATTTAGAAGCCATGCCTCTTGGAGTTGAAGGCAAAGTTCTATGAGTGACATCACATGCAGAAGGGTGACCACGGGGAGGAAGGAGCTGCTATCCTTCTGCATGCCTGCACACATGCATACCCATGCACGCATGCACGCACACACGCTCACATGTCTGGTCCTCAGAAACCCAGCTCGGAGGATTTCCAAGCCAAGCTGTCCTTGTCATCCTGATGTTGGTACTTTGGGTCAGCACCGCTCCCAAGGTGCCCTGAGCCAAAGCGAAGGGAGAAAGTGTGGGTGATTAGTCTGAAGCAGCGTGTGTCTGGGTGCTGAGCAGGGCAGGGCTTGCAGGGGGAGCACCCTAGGGATGCATGTGTGCAGGCATCCATCCGGGGTTTGGACGTGCGGGGAGACGCAGCCCTCCTTCATAGGATAGTCCATCAGACAGCAAAGCAGGCCACTGGCCCAGAAGTCTACCAACCAAGCAATCCAAAAGTTTATCAGTTTAGGAGAACATCGCAGTGCTCTCAGACGGTCCTGTCAGGCCAGATCCCTGATCTCAGACATTGCCATGGGCTCCCATGGTGTCCAGATCCGCAAATCCTTAGGATGTTTAACTAGCACCGTTCGACTTTCATGGACTTTTGATCTTTTACACATTTTCATAACCTTTTGTTTGTATTGCCAATTTTTGTTACGTCATTTTATACTTACTTGCTGTGTATAAGAATGTGTTTCTCCCTTACTCAAAAACATGAGGTGCTTCTTAATATTTTTATAAAAACCTTCGCGATGGAAAAAATATGCTAGCTATTTGCTTAGCATGTGTGCATGTAAGCACATGTGTGTACATATGTGTGTGCAGGTGCAGGCCAGAGGCCACGCTAGTGGCATTCGTCTCTGGCACCATCCACTGGCCTTGAGCTGGCCAACGAGGCTAGACAGTCACCAGGGACCACCTGCCCTCACCTCCTCAGTCCTGGGATCACACGTGCACACTGCCAGGTTTGGGTTCTGGAATCAAATTCATGTATTTAAACAGCAATGAAGCCTTTTGATGAAGCTTTTTATTGATAGTGTGTATTAGGCATTTATTTCACCTCTGGGAATATTTACATATTTCCTATCGATTTCTAAAAGTCCTCTCTACTGTAAACATCACGGAGCTTTCTGGCATGTATTTTTCTGTCCTCACATCATCTCCTAAGATTGTTCTTAGATGAGAGTAAATAAATATATATTCTATAAAACGGTGTAAATTATATGAAATTATACATGCGCATATATTATATGAAACATTAATCTCAGCAAATTTTCCTCTAATTACTCATGGAACATGGAGAACACACCTTGCAGGCAGGGAGCAGCAGTCGTAGTGAATTGGGACAAGTCGAAACACACTTTGCTTTCTCGGTCTCCACCTAAGAGAGCTGCTGACCTCAGACCACACAGCTTCGATTGCTCAGTGCCCTCAGGTGTCCCGCTCCCTGGTTCTCGAGAGAACACAAAATACACCTCTCGCCACCGAGGTCTGAAAGATCCCCTTGCCTCTAAGCTGCTCATTTCAACTCACCAATGACACACAGGCAGTGAGTGAGAAGCCCTGGCTAGTAGCAGTGGCAGTAGCTTTCTCCCCACCTTGTCAAAATGCATTTTAAAATCTAGTTCTCATCTGATCAGGGATGGGGAGGGGGGGGTTGGGGAATTCGGGATAACAACGCATGGTTTGCCCACTAAATAATGTAACTCATTATGGACAATAAATATATATTTTTAAAAAAATCTAGTTCTTTACGTCTGTCATTAAAGGTAAATCACAACTGAAAACACAAATTCTTGAATATGTGACAGGAGAAAGTTGGACATAGATTAGGACCTCGTGAGTGACAGGGTCCTCGCAAGGTGTGTGTTTCTGGACAGTAGTCTTCTCTCCAGGGTTGCATTCCAGAAAGTTCCTTTATATGAAATGACTTGGCATTTGCAAATAGCCTGCACATGTCCCTAGATTCCTGGTAATTCCTGATGTTAATGTCATGTCAATAGTTGTTATGCTATATTGTTTTGGAAACACTGACAAAGAAAATATGAATATGTTCAGCATGGGTCTAATTTCTTTTCTAATTGTCTTTGATCCACGGCTGGTTGAACGCATGGATATGGAGGATCCATATGGAAGACCAGTTCTAAACTGAAATGGCAAAAATTGTGTGACCATTCTCTCACTCTAGAATCCAAGTAGAAGGAAGAGTCCGTGTTCATACTTCTTCCAAATCTTCTTGGGGCCAGAGGAGCCTGTGTGTGCCCACCCATGCAGATCCAGGACCGAAGCCAGCAGGAGCACAGGGCCCAAGTTAATGAGGGCTAATGCTTGCCTTATTCATGCCTCAGAGAAAGTGTCTGGGTTGCCTCTCTCTCTCCCAGCGTGCAACACTTGCTTTGCTGCACATGTACAATCCCTCACACATTATGGATTTATTTAATTATGGATTCATCATCTATGCCTAACAACCGAAGTAAATTCCAGGACATTTGAGTCATCAGTTTTTTTTCAATATTTTATTTATTCATTTTTCAAGCAGAGAGAGAGAGAGAGAGAGAGAGAGAGAGAGAGAGAGAGAGAGAGAGAGAGAGAGAGATATCACCAGGGCCACCACCTTGTGGGTCTGGCCTACTTGGGTCCTGGGGAACTGAACCTGGGGCCTTAGGCACTGGAGGCAAGTGCCCCAACCACTGAGCCATCTCTCCAGCCTGAGAGTCATCAGTTTTAATCAACCAACTGTAGCCAGTCCCTAGAGACACAGCCTACAGATGTTGGTCATAGAATTCATGGGCCAAAGACTGAGCAATGCTGGCTTTTCCTCAAATTACAAAGGACTCATCACCTCTCACCAGTACACAAGGAAGTTTCTCCACCATTCATTCCATCCTGAGCCAACCCAGAGAGTTCTTCCATAGCTTCCCAACTTGGAAAGTTTCTTGAAAATTAACATTTATATGATAATTCACTAATGTGGTTCTAAAGCATGACTGAAATTATTAAATTACAGGACACACTTGTTTTGTGGTTACATAGAAAATACATATGGACTCTGGAAAACAATATGCAATTTTGAACAAATACATTAAAACTTACACTCACCGTATAGAAATGAGATTCTTTCTGAGTCACTGAGTCCCCAAAGGATAGTGATTCATGGAGCAGTTGCTTCTTTCTTTCTCATATAAAAGTCAATTCGAGCTAGGAATCCAAAGTAACACTATCCCATAAAGTTTTTAGGTATATTATGTATATTATGTCTGTGCTATTATGTGACTCGGAATCCCAAAGCTCTTGGCCCTGCTTTAACTCCAGCCTTTTTTGAACACTCTAAGCAGGAGAAAGGGATCAAGAAGCAAGGGCAGAGGATACATAATGATGACCTATTAGTGAAGGAACACAGCTGACCCCTACCGATTCTGTTTATATCCCTCCACCCTATCTGATGAGATCGGGCGCGTTCAGGGTGGTATGGCCATAGATCCACCACCATATCTGAACTGTCCTCAGCACCTCTTACAACTTTTATACATGGCCTCAGAGGGGCCAAATATTCAGTCTGAAAGAGTAAGTTTGATTTAAAAAAATTAATTTGCAAG